>JAVTVY010005370.1:0-37049 GCA_036873755.1 Hanleya hanleyi
AGCAGTGTGACTAACGTCACAGGACCTACGAAGTAGAGTAGGCATTAGGACTCGAACGCGAACTGAATTCTTGGAAATCCCCACCCCCCGTTGAAATCCTGCCTATATTAAGATGGGCACCGCCCAAGTCTTCATTCCAAAAATAAATAACGATCGCCGATTTAATTTTACAATTTTTTAACTAAAGGAAACAGATTGAATAATAAAGGTTCAGTAGATTTCAAGCTTCACGTGTGAAAATACATTTACATCTCTTTAATGGTTTTCAGTGCCCTTGTCCAGGATCAAAACAACTTTTTGAATCACATTATTTTTCCAACAATACAACAAATTTTTATATATAGTACTATAGTAGAAAGGTAACATTTATGTAGTTTACGGTAATTCAACTCAAGACCAACACCTTCTCTGCACAAGATAATAATGATTCTATGTCATTCTCCTGAGCATAACCGGTACAAAGCCGAATAAATAGCGTCTCTACATCACGTTGTTATCTAGATACATGAGACAACACATTTTGGGTATCGGCAATCTGATGAATGTACTATTCCTTGTTTCACATTATATTCTATGGCGGTTGATCGGTGATTTTCTTTATTGATGAACGTTAAACCCCCTCAGCTTCGTTGTGTGAATCGGAATTGCATTGCTGTGACACACCAACACACTCCGTGGCAGTGATTCTGTATCCCCTAATCAAGGAATCAAAATGGATCAAGATTTGAAATGACAAGAAAAATTTAGACATATTTTGTTTACACATGTAATTTTTTGTTTAAATTATATCCAAGTGTGATATATAGTCAATATTCAAGAGGTACAAAAAAAACTCAAAGTATGTGCTCATATTTTCACATCATGATCAAAGTTACTTTATCTAGTTAAATTGTACCCAAAGAAAATAAATTAAGACCCTTTAAACATGCCGTCATGGCTTTGTTTCACCCTCAGTAAACTTTTATCATTGTTGCTCACACAGACTAATCTGAAGGATGATACCACATCTTTCTTTCTTCTGCTGGGTTATTGCACCAGGCTGACTTAATTGGTTGATGTAGGATATTTCACCACCAGTGGGTAATTTGACCTGAATTTGAAGCCTGATGTTGTCAGTGATGAAATGTTTGGATGTGAAATAGGATACACGTTAAAGGCCACAGTTTACATACATCTATAACAATATACTGAATTGTGTGTATTGAGGCTGGCAAGTTGGTAATAGCGGTGTAGATAAATGCACTAACAAATGATGGAAAATTAGCATTTCCCATTTCATACATGAGCAGTGTGACTAACGTCACAGGACCTACGAAGTAGAGTAGGCATTAGGACTCGAACGCGAACTGAACTCCTGGAAATCCCCACCCCCAGTTGAAATCCTGCCTATATTAAGATGGGCACCGCCCAAGTCAGAATCGCCAGTGATTTTCATCAAAAATCACCAGAAATTTTCATCAAAAGTAGGTCAGCTCAGAACTTGTTGGTAACAGTCTCCTAATGCGCCTTCATTCCAAAAATAAATAACGATCGCCGATTTAATTTTACAATTTTTTAACTAAAGGAAACAGATTGAATAATAAAAAGCTCAGTAGATTTCAAGTTTTACGTGTAAAAATACATTTACATCTCTTTAATGGTTTTCGGTGCCCTTGTCCAGGATCAAAACAACTTTTTGAATCGCATTATTTTCCCAACAATACAACACATTTTTATATATAGTACTATAGTAGAAAGGTAGCATTTATGTAGTTTACGGTAATTCAACTCAAGACCAACACCGTCTCTGCACAAGATAATAATGAATCTATGTCATTCTCCTGAACATAACCGATACAAAGACGAATAAATAGCGTCTCTACATCACGTTGTTATCTAGATATATGAGATAACACATTTTGGGTATCGGCAATCTGATGAATGTACTATTCCGGTTTTCTTGTTTCACAATATATTCTATGGCGGTTGATCGGTGATTTTCTTCATTGATAAACGTTAAACCACCTCCGCTTCGTTGTGTGGATCGGAATTGCATTGCTGTGACACACCAACACACTCCGTGGTAGTGATTCTGTATCCCCTAATCAAGGAATCAAAATGGATCAAGATTTGAAATGACAAGAAAAATGTAGACATATTTTGTTTACACATGTAATTTTTTGTTTAAATTATATCCAAGTGTGATATATAGTCAATATTCAAGAGGTACAAAAAAAACTATGTGCTCATATTTTCACATCATGATCAAAGTTACTTTATCTAGTTAAATTCTACCCAAAGAAAATAAATTAAGACCCTTTAAACATGCTGTCATGGCTTTGTTTCACCCTCAGTAAACTGTTATCATTGTTGCTCACACAGACTAATCTGAAGCATGATACCACATCTTTCTTTCTTCTGCTGGGTTATTGCACCAGGCTGACTTAATTGGTTGATGTAGGATATTTCACCACCAGTGGGTAATTTGACCTGAATTTGAAGCCTGATGTGGTCTGTGATGAAATGTTTGGATGTGAAATAGGATACACGTTAAAGACCACAGTTTACATATATCTATAACAATATACTGAATTGTGTGTATTGAGGCTGGCAAGTTGGTAATAGCAGTGTAGATAAATGCACTAACAAATGATGGAAAATTAGCATTTCCTATTTCATAAAAACAATTACGGATGGCATATCCCACCAGATTGTGTACTGTGTTATATATACAGTGAAACATACAGCCAAGGGTTCCCGATGGGCATGACAGTGTACTCGCTGAGCCATCAATAAATAATAATAAAAAATAATTATGAATCAAATTTTCATCAGAATTCGATCAGCTCAGAACTTGCTGGTAACACTGCCCTAATGCACGTTCATGCCAAAAATCAGGGTTCTAATGTCAACGGTTCTCCTTATTTTGCCGACGAAAGGATTCGGATGGACTGACTGACTGACTGACTGACTGCCTGACTCACTCATTACCGGACAATTTGCGATCTGTAGCCTACTTCGTAGGAAAAAACAATTGCGGATGGCATATCCCACCAGATTTTGTACTGTGTTATATATACAGTGAAACATACAGCCAAGGGTTCCCGATGGGCATGACAGTGTACTCGCTGAGCCATCAATAAATAATTAAAAAAATAATTATAAGTCAAATTTTCATTAGAATTCGGTCAGCTCAGAACTTGCTGGTAACAATGCCCTAATGCAAGGTTCTAATGTCAACGGTTCTCCTTATTTTGCCGACGAAAGGATTCGGATGGACTGACTGACTGGGTCTGGGTGGATATGTTTTGCATTCAGATGAGAATCATTTCCACATCGGTGACATATTTTACACCGGCAGTGGGACAGCCCTTATTATCACGATCGTTTCGAGGCAATAAGTTTACACCTTTGTTTACCCCGAGGCAGCTTTGGCCGCTGCTCTTTGAAGTAACTACTCTGGTAAAATCGCTATAAGATCTGTTCCTGTAATTAACGGAATACGATCTGTTCCGTTTTCTCTCGTTCGTTTACTTGTCCTGTCATTTCCTTTTAGGCCTACTAATCATGTAGGTTTAATTTCCTGTACCGTGGATCACGGCAATTATAGGTCCGGATAATAATCGTCCTAAAATTTAATCCGCCGGAATGGCACATCGAAATAAGTGAGATGAGCTCTTTGGGACAAATAGCCCACATCAATTTTTGTTTCAAACATTTTCTCGAAATTCACCAATGTATGTGCAATGAAGCTTGGAATTTAACAGGTGACGTGGCGCTTATCCAAGAAAAGCCATCTTTGTTGTTAGGTTTACGAAACCAATTGTGTATTTTTCAATTATGTACAAAAACTGTCTTGTTTCACAACGAAAATATCTTTGTTTTACCATGGAAATGCCCACAACCAAGAGTTACGTAACACGACGTTGACTGACGTTTAAACCGACGGTTTCGGTCGTTTTGTATGCATTCAGAAGGGTAGATATTTTTCAATGTGACGGTATCTAAATATGACACCGCCAACTACGACAAAAACAACGTTTCCAATTTCGCCAAATCTATTGTGACATCGCAACGAAAGATGATTTTGGTTGATATATTAAAAAATCCACCATAAACTATATATAAACAAAAAGCCAAAAAGAACAAAATACCAATTTCAAACTTTTAGACGCTATTTTATGTCACCTTTGGCTAGTCGTTTTTACGGTGTATTTAAGTTCAGTATTTGCTCTATTAAATTTTTGCTGCATGAACGTAACAGCATGCAAGTGGTCATCTTTACGGGTGAATGTCATTCCATTTTCCTAGCTGAGCACCCCTATGGCGCGTATTTATAATAGCTCTACATGTCTGTACTCTTGTTAGCAAGGGGTCGTAAGGCCTAACAGACACACGTAACACATATTTAGTGTCATCTTAGGGAAAACGGTGCTATTTACGAACACCTTTCTATATTTAGAAACTGTTGTAGCTTCTTCGAGAATGTTTACGAGAATCGTGGTTATTTTGGAACTTCAAGCCTATATTTGGATAAATGTTACTAAAAGCAGATGGAATTATAGTGAGCTAATTATATAGCTTATCCACATGTCCATTCAAAATAGTAGTATAATTTTGCAAACAAATGGAATCTTCCGATGTTACTTAGATGTTGAGAAGCACTAAAATGCGTCCTCAGTGTAATAGCATGTAGCGATGATCGACAGTTCTAGCAAGTGAATCTTCGAGACTCATAATTTACAATTTGTGTACATTTTGCATGCAGTACAGTATACTGTACGATAAATATGCTGACCTACAACACGTTTTATCTTTAAACGATAGATTGATATATCGGCAAATTACATGCTAAGAACTCCTAGACTCCCTCGATTTATATCTATCACAGAGTGTACGTTGGAGCATAGCCATCCATTTAGTCTTCAATAAATTATAACTGGCTATTAATTGAGGAGAGCCGTCACTATATTATTCGCCATAAAATAATTCAAGTACAAAATAATACAAACTATAGAGGGAACAGATTAACATAAATGATATCCAAAATATCTAGGTAAAAATATGGGGAATCGCACCATTGCCTATGTTCCAGGCGGCTAAAAGGGTCGACTTCATTGATGCCCTGATGCCCTGAGGTAATTGAAAATATAGTGCAGGAACGTGCACCCACCATGCTTATTTAAACCTACCTGCCCCCCCCCCCCTTTACCAAACTTTCTGCGCTATGTCCGGAACCTGAAACTCCTTGACTTTATAGTTTATCATTTTGAGCGCATTTGCATAACCCCCGAGCAGAGGATCATGGGTAAATTCAAAAGTGATGTTTTTATCATATTTTTTCAAAATTTCAGCTTTTCCGCGATGGAAGGCAAGAACTATTTTATTGCATCTCACATTAATATTTACTAATTTATCATGCAGTTTTTGCGCAGAAATTGCATAAATAAAAAAAATCGCAAAATTCGACCGAAAGATCGACCAAAAATGCCGTTTTAGAAAATGACGTACCTTTTCTGGTAGAACTTGACTCAAGGGTATAGTGTGGTAAGTTTCAGCTCCCTAGCTCAAAAGGTAAGAAAAATAATTAGATTTCGCCCCCCCCCCTCCCCAACCAACCCAAGGACTGGACAGGTCCCCAAAAGCCAGGCCAGGTAGGGCTAAAGGACGTATCCTTCAGTCAGCCTTCAACCATTATCCCTTAATTATAGCATTGTGAAATGCATTAGATCATTATTCTTCGTGGATTAATAATGCCTCCTCGGATAACAGAGATTAGTCAATCATTATTGGAAACCACACAGCACTTCGAGTCAGCTATTGTGTCATCAGTCAACTATACATAGTCATCTTAATAGGTTATTTGTACAGTATACTGACGCTTGTAATTTGAAGGTTTCACTAGGTGCATTTGGGCTTACACAAATAGCTCATCCGAATTACATTTGTTTACTTCGAGTTACTGATTTCATCCGATATTTTCTTTTTTTATTCATGTGTTACCGAAAATAAGACCAGGTAACATGAGCACATACTCAAGACAACGCTAAGATACTGCCTTGTTTATTTTCATAATCCATACTGAATCTGTGAAACCGAATTTACTTTCCGTCATTTTCCAGCTAACTCACCCACGTTTTTCACGAACGGTATAGCTGGTCTTTTAAAACTACCATCGCAAATCTTATTCTTCACGCTATACATCATCTTGAAAATCATCATCATCATGAAAATGAGCATTATTGATGTATCACATCGGTTGATCAGTGTCGCATGAAAATATCGGCCATCGCTGATAATCAAGCCCTAAGCGCCGAAGTCCATTAAAGTAAGAGAAGAACGGGATTCCGACGCCGAGGGGAAATCAGCGGTGTTAATACGAAGTCAGAATCAGTGTGAGTTCAAACCGGAACTCCTGGAGACTGTGCTCTGATCGAACGTTAGCGTGGTATGATACTTTAATGAATATGCGTGTATTTCCCTTATTCCGTTTGCCTTTAGTCATGATATCTTGAATTATTATAAGGTTTATGAAACTCTATGGGATAGAAGTATTCATCAACTGCACTCTCAAAATGTTATCCTCGATTATAGGTAGCCATTTCTCATAACCCTAGATAATTTATTTGCTGACTGGGTTCATTAACCATCGAATCCCCGAAATAACTAATCTATCCATATATATATTTGTTTTATGTCTCGTAAATTTAGTAGTTCGTGTGAAAAAAGGAGCTGGTGATGAGGTTTTTTTCGTCTCGTTTCTCGTATAATACCCGAGTGATCAAAAGTGAAGGGTTAAATTGTTTATCTGATTTTCCGTGTAATGGATTGTCCGATGTTAGTTTTCTTTGCCTCTTGTCGCGATAGTAATCCGAGTCAATGTGTCACGGCCGATACCTTCATACCTATTGCTCCTCATACATGAGGTATCTCATACTAGGGAGCTTCTGTATACACTTGACTCAATATTACTATCTAGACTTTCTCCCTTCCCACATTTGTTAGGCATCAACATTGGGAACCTGAAATGGCGATATTTCGCCCCGAAGAAGTCAGAGTTTTAAGGAAAAAAAGTTGTGTCGAAATTGCAGGTCACTCCTGAAGTTTACTTCGGCTCAGATTATTTTGGGCTCGGAATATGATTCAATAACTAGGCTCTGTTTATCGATCCACAATACCTAACCCTAAGTGTTGTTTGGTTCGTCGACGATAATGAATTAAACCAGGAGACCTATTTCCGCTGAAATGTCGCGCTAAAGCTGAGAGTGATCGTCATGTAACATATCAGACACTCTATTTCTCAAGGCCATACTCCGTAGAACAAGACACAAATGGCAAGATGAAACTACTACTTGACGAAAGTAGCAGATTCAAAACAGGAGACGATAAAATTGTGTCATCCGAAGAAACTGGGTTAGCATTAAAGCAATAGACATCGCATATAGACCGACTTTTTATTCCAGTAAATATGATACAAAAACACTTGGTTACCGGTCGCTATGGTAGTCATATTTCTGAAACTATTGTCAACCACAAAAGTGATCTTCAGTAGCCTGTAAACACAAGGTTAGTGCAGTACAAAAGAATCAGAACTCTATGTATTTCATAAAAGAAAATATATCATTATTTTTCAACTTAATTATCTCTAGTTCACTGTGCGTGGCATCATCAAAACTCATTTGCATACTAAATATATACCGGACCCAACACTCAGTGAATTGCATTATCTCCGCAACCAGTACGAATACCAGTTTTCCTGAAACGTTAGTTTATTCATTCCATGGTCAAATATAGATAGTCTGAAACCAGAGGTTAATATCTGACTGTGAATACCGACATCGTCCAGTGCTACAACCTTACCGATGGAATGATTTTGAGAGAGAAAAAGTAACTACATGTAGGTCGTCAGCGGAAATCAGCGCTGATGCTCTACCGACTGAGCTATGACGGCCCATAGGTATTACACCCGTGGATTGTCCCTGTGATAACCAACCTTCTCTCTCGGAGTTGCATTGTTGCAAGTGATATTCGGTATGGCCTATAGCCCGCCACTGAGCATATATACATATGGAATGATTTTTGAGAGGGAAAGAATAAATTGGTCGTTAGCGGGATTCGAACCCACGATCCCGGTTCAACGCGCCGATGCCCTACCGTCTGAGCTATGATAGCACATGGGTATTACACACGTGGATTGTCCCTGTGATGACCAACCTTCTTGCCTTACCAACGCACAACATGCAGAAACTATATACACATTGAGCTAACCATATCTCTCCCCCTCCCCCGAGGACGTTTTTAGACAATGTTTTCTTTTCAATGTTTTCTATTGCTTTTTGAATAACCATTGTTTGCACTTTGGGTACGGGATATTTGCCGAATAGATGTTTTTGACGCTGGCCACCCCTTAACCTTCAATTTTGAAAATTTAAGATTGGGGGTCGGGATATGGTTACAGTTTTTGATACCATCAAACTGTAACATGATTGGTATCACTGGATGCTAGACTGCATAATGTCTAAAATAGTACATTTTCACGGATATATCTGAGCAAATACGTGAAGTTGACGTCATTTTGACATCACTGAATATATAATGCTTACTTTCTGCTACTGCTGATAGCGGATCAGCAAACTTAAGGAATTAGCGATGAAAATGCTTTTACCGCATTATTTGTTGGTAACTGGTTGATAGAAAGTGGCAACTGAGGTGCGACAAGACAATCTTGTGAACGGCAGCTGGTCGGTGGTTTCTAAATTCTGTTTTTGTCGAGCTCAGGTTTTCTTCTCCAAAGTAAGGTATGACGGTTTAAGCATGCCTTATTTTGCCACGAAGATGTAAAGTCAACTGTAAACAGGAAAGACATTTGCCATAAGCGCTGGTTAATTCAAAGTGTGGAACGCTATACAGTTCTTCTGATAATTTAATATTACCTCTCTACCTCTCACCAAAATGGCACTAGGGCACGTTTCAGGAAATGCATACGGGAGGAACATGATTTTTGGCGTTAGGGCAGCGTTTGAGTACTAGTATACAAGGGAGAAAATTAATACACCTGAACGTCAGAGTAGCATGCTGGGGACTTTCCTTTAATCCAGTTTGTAAAAAGCGTAGTCCGTCATTCAAGTTCCATAGATTGCGAGTTCACGGAACACCTGCCTGATGCGATGGATCGTGTATTTGCGACAAGGGGTGTTCACACTGTTATTGTGGTGTCAAGGATTAACAATCAAATATTTATTTACAATACTAAAATCATATACAAATTAAGTAAGGTTAATACAGCAAACAAATGAGAAATATAGTCTTACTGTTCAATGCTATACTGGTGTATCTCTCAGAGTCCGTACTAACGTGCAAATCTCTATACAGTCCGTGCCGACGCGCAGAAATCGCGTTCCTGTATTTCGATAGTCCAGCACCGCTCAGCTGTTGTCCGGTTTCCGTCAGTTCGATTACGTAGATAACACAGCGGTCAAAACACAGGAGTAATGCAACAGTCAGTGATCTCAGGCAAAGGTAATATCCAGTAGCACAATCTAATGCACCCACATAGAAGCCGTTAGAATCCGTCCTCGATCACTAAACGTCGAGCTATTTATACTCTATCAGGCATTCGAGATTATTCTATCAAATCAAGAAACTTCCACCGGTACAGCAATGACGTATGATATAACCCAGATACGATTACAACAGCTTCTAGAAAGCTCGAAAATGATTAACCCACAAACAGTATTATGCAAGCGTATAGATGTGCAGATGGCGCTGTGTAGATGGCGCTGTGACCCAAGTACCATCGTCATACGGGTCTCTTCGTATTTCGGCCATTTACAATCATGATAAATCGGTCACGACAGCCTCGAGAAAATTCCAGAAGGAGGACTCACATAATACGTAGCTCTATTATTCTACAAATATCCACAGTGTCTAATTTTATACTGCAATACACTGTAAAAAGAGGAAACCTGTTTAACGTTTCATTTTGAGATGGTAACATGTTAGATGCTTCATAATGCTACATGTTTCACCCTATTTTTCCACAAAAACATGTCTCATAGACGTAACGATGCAACTATTTGAGAGTTGTGACATGTTTCACTCGCGCTGGCGCCTCACTATAACGGTCCGAAAAGCTGTTTGAAACATCAACGCTGAAACACGTGCAACCGAGTTGCATGACGACATGTGTCAACAAAAGCGGAGTACAAAAGGGATAGTGCTGTCTGATGCATGGAATTAGATACCAGGTCGTCTTCACACAGTTCGACAGAGAGCTTTAGCAATTTGCAAACAAAGATATGATTACCACTGCATGGCTTTCGGATATTTATTTCTGGTCTTATCGACCTGGAAGATATATGTCGGTATTGTGAATTAATCGACTGAGCATTTTAATTGAATTATTTGCATAGCAATTTAACTCAACCAGGCCTAGGGCATTTGAGGCCTTCCGAGGCGCCATTTCACTCTACCCCTCTCCTCCCAAATATGTCTTTGCTCATTGAGATAGAGGTCTGAAACTTCTCACAACATCAGCTTAACTAAAAAGTGCGAAAAAAATTGCAAGATGGCCGCTTTGAAGACTTCACAGTTACGTCATATTCCAAATATGCATTTTTTGATAGATTTTTTGTAAGATTTTCCCAGCCCAAATTTTGGCTCTTCACTGGAACCCTACATGGCCGATATTTTGAATTTAAGAGTATTCGCTCAAAACATATGGTCATATTACGACACACCAACAAAATACATAGCAATGTTACCTGAATAAAAGTGACACTTATGGGGCACTAATGTGAACAGCACTGAAAGAAATAACAACTGTGCTCTCTGTGTGATCAAAGGTACATTCAGTACTTTGAATTGTGAATGTGTAGCGCACCAGGAGATTTTTTTGAACAGAGTCAATACGATTGCTTACGTCATTACAGCGTTGGACGGGATTCGGCCTTAGTGGCATATATAAATCAGAAGGAGACAGAATGGACATTATTTTTCATACGTATTGGAATATTGAATAGTGTTTAGTGTCAACAATGTTTCTACTTCATCCCACAATATGATCACTGTTGCAAAACTCGAGACGAATCCAGCCCTCCAGCCCTGATTTTAATAATCATCTGCGATCCGTATTCCATACCCCAAAATGGAATGAAATTTCAGCCACCCCGAAACAGAAATAGTTAATCGCGAGTAGCATGTCAGGAAAAACAACAAAGGCAGTATCATTCAGCAATTTCATATTTGTAGGCCTAAATAATACAGTACCCATGTTCAGAAATGTTCCCAATCTGCTGGATTAGACATGGAATACAATATGGGATAATACTGTATCACAGATCAGACAATGTCGTGTCAACGGACCAATATGGCAAGTTGAGTAAATTACATGTATCTTTAACTTTTAAGTGTGAATCAGTGATATAAATGAATCAAACCTCGAGCACATTATTGCTATATGAACAATTTTCACTCTATGGTAACGGGGTTTACATCAGGGATTCTGATGTACCAATCATGACTCTTTTTGAAATCATTATTAGGTTTGCGTTAACCTAAGGAGCAGTCTATTTTATGTGTTTCTGTATATGATTATTGGTTGTTCATACATGTTCTTGAGTTTGACTTCCAACGAATATAAGAGAATAAAACTTGACGTATGTTGATTTTTGATGAATGTTTTCATTTCAGTACCTGTATCATGCACATGCTAGTCTGACAGTCTCCTGAAACACGTAATGGGATGTAGACTGTTTTGAAACACTTCCAAGTTTGAGACATGTACATATCCGTTTCACTTGTGACATGTCTCAAAAGTTGGGACAAAGTCATGTTTGGGCTTAGACGTTTCATTTTGAAACATGTAGTCGGCTATAACATGTTTCAGCTTGAGACATGTATACACAACACGTTTCAAAATGTAGAACGTTACATGTTTCAAACGAACACGTGTTTATTGAAGATATGTCTCATATTGAGACATCATTAACTCATGTGAAAAGGACACGTGTTTCAATTTGAAACATGAAGCCGTTTTAATATGAAACATATACGTACTCACATGTCCCAAAAGTTGGGACAAAATCATGTTTGATCTTGAGACGTTAAACATGTCACCAATTTTTACAGTGTACCATTACAAGCGTCTAGTCCGTCATTCATAATTCAGCCGTCGTCCATTAGAGAATATCCGCGTCCATAATCCAAAGACACTCCCCCTCTTAAAAGAAAGAAAGTTTCAAACTTGGAACTTTCTTGACAATTCAAAACATAATATAATCTGCTTGTTGGGAATAATCATTCAAGTTGACCAATTTCGCTTTTTAATTTTGCACACCCCAGAAACTACTGGTGTGGGATACTGTCAATTTGCTATATACAGGGCACAGTTATAAATTCTAGCCGTGCATGTAAGTTAATTTTAATGAACTTTTCTTCCAGAGTTCGTACACCAGATATTAAATTACACGGACGGTACATGCTGCCCTGTTATAATAATATTTTATCACTCATTTCACAATCTTATGGAAGTATCATGCATGGGTGAAGTAAAAGTATGCGGCTAGCTTTCCATTCTCCGATTAATTTAATGTTAATTGATCATAATCAATTATTTTCTCGGTAATAATAATTTTTGTTCAAACTGACAAGCTTTTAAGCCAAATTATCACTGACAATCTTCATTTCTAAGAAGCACGTAACACTGAGAATCTCGTATCTATAAGAGACGTTAAAGTATGGATTTTTAATACCAATTATTCTATCGGTAACATGGGGGAAACCTTTCGTAACGGCGCCGTACTTGACTAAGATCTCATGAGGACCTGAACTGCATGTATAACATTTCTTTGCTCGGCCGTGCCGTAATACACGGGAGAAATTAAGAAAAGGTAACGTTTTCCAGAGAAAGTGATCTTAGTGTAAATGTTGTTTTCCAAATAATTTATTGCAAAAACGATCTTGATCAACAACATAATGCACACGATGTGGAGTAAGAAAAAGGTTGAAGGTTACCATCGTAATATTCCAGACTACGATCAAGACAAAGACAGAGGCATAAAATTACGTCTTCTGAATTTATTTCTTCCCTCGATTCTAAAATACTGAATAATCAGTGCTGTAGCTGTGGTAGATAATTCAGACAGTTGATTCATCTATATGTCGTCTTCCCACGCCCCATCTCATTCTTGTTTCAACGGGGTTATATTTAGAAACTGTTGTAGCTTCTTCGAAAATGTTTACGAGAATCGTGGCTATTTTGGAACTTCAAGTCTATATTTGGATAAATGTTACTAAAAGCAGATGGAATAGTGAGCTAATTATATAACTTGTCCACATGTCCATTCAAAATAGTAGTATAATTTTTCGAGCAAATGAAATCTTTCAATGTTACTTGGATTATGAGAAGCACTAAAACGCGTCCCCAGTGCAATAGCATGTAGCGATGATCGACAGTTCAAGCAAGTGAATCTTCGAGACTCATAATTTACAATTTGTATATATTTTGCATCCTGTATACTGTACGATAAATATGCTGACCTACAACACGTTTTATCTTTTAACGATAGATTGATACATCGGCAAATTACATGCTGAGGAATCCTAGTCTCCCTCCGTTTATATCTATCACAGAGTGTACGTTGGAGCATAGCCATCCATTTAGTCTTCAATAAATTATAACTGGCTATTAATTGAAGAGAGCTGTCGCTATATTATTCGCCATAACATAATTCAAATACAAAATAATACAAACTATAGAGGGAACAGATCAACATAAATGATATCCAACATATCTGGGTAAAAAAATGGGGAATCACACCATTGCCTATGTTCCAGGCGGCTAAAAGGGTCGACTTCATTGATGCCCTGATGCCCTGAGGTAACTGAAAATATAGTGCAGGAACGTGAACCACGATGCTTATTTAACGCTAACTCCCCCCTCCCACCTACCAAACTTTCTGCGTTATCTCCGGAACGACAAAAAATGTAGAGCTGAAAGTCCTCGTCTTTATAGTTTATCATTTTGAGTCTATTTGCATAACCCCCGAGCAGAGGATCATGGGTAAATTCAAGATGGCGCCCACATGAGATACCAGAAAAGTGATGTTTTTGTCATATTTCTTCAAAATTTCTGCTTTTCCGCGATGAAAAGTTGGCAAGAACTATTTTATTGCACATCACATTCATATTTACTAATTTAGCATGCAGTTTTTGCGCAGAAATTGCATAAATAAAAAAAATCGGAAAATCCGACCGAAAAATCGATCAAAAATGCCGTTTTAGAAAATGCCGTCACTGTGACGTCATTAAAGCGGCCATCTTGGACTTTTTACACTTCTGGTAGTGTAGTGCGGTATGTTTCAACTCCCTAGCTCATTGGGGTAAGAAAAATAATCCCCCAGGCCTGGACAGGCCTCAAAAAGCTCAGGCCAGATAGGGTTAAAGGAAGTGTCCTTCAGTCAGCCTTGAACCATTATCTCTTAATTATAGCATTGTGAAATTGCATTAGATCATTATTCTTCGTGGATTAATAATGCCTCCTGGGATTAACAGAGATTAGTCAATCATTAATAGAAACCACACAGCACTTCGAGTCAGCTATTGTGTTATCAGTCAACTATACATAATCATCTTAATAGGCTATTGGTACAGTATACCGATGCTTGTAATTTGAAGTTTTCACCAGATGTGGTGCATTTGGGCTTACACAAATAGCTCATCCGAATTACATTTGTTAACTTCGAGTTACTGATTTCATCCGATTTACTTTTTTTATTCGTGTATTAGAGAAAATAAGACCAGGTAACATGAGCACATACTCAAGACAACGCTAAGATACTGCCTTGTTTATTTTCATAATCCATACTGAATCTGTGAAACCGAATTTACTTTCCGTCATTTTCCAGCTAACGCAGCCACGTTTTCCACGAACGGCTTAGCTGGTCTTTGAAAAATACCATCGCAAATCTTATATTTCACGCTATACATCATCTTATGAAAATGAGCATTATTGATGTATCACATCGGTTGATCAGTGTCGCATGAAAATATCAGTCATCGCTGATAATCAAGCCCTAAGCGCCAAAGTCCATTAAAGTAGGGAAAGAACGGGATTCCGACGCCGAGGGGAAGTCAGCGGTGTTCATACGAAGACAGAATCATTGTGAGTTCAAACCGGATCTCCTGGAGACTGTGCTCTGAACGAACGTTAGCGAGATGTGATACGTTAATGAATATACGTGTCATTCTCTTATTCCGTTTGACTTTAGTCATGATATCTTGAATTAGTATAAGGCTTATGAAACTCTATGGGATAGAAGTATTCATCATCTGCTCTGCACTCTCAAAATGTTATCCTCGATTATAGGTAGCCATTTCTCATAACCGTAGATAATCTATTTGCTGACTGGGTTCATTAACCATCGAATCCCCGAAATAACTAATCTATCCATTTATATATTTATTTTATGTCTCGTAAATTAAAAAGGAGCTAGTGATCAGGAGGGTTTTCTCGTTTCATTTCTCATATAATATCCGAGTGGTCAAAAGTGTAGGGTTCTAATTTTTTTATCAGATTTTCCGTGTAATAGATTGACGGATGTGTACTAATTTCATATTTATTTGCCTCTTGTCGCGATAGTAACCCGAGTATACTCAATGTGTCACGGCCGAAACCTTCATGGAGAATGCATTCTATGATGTTCTATTGCTCGTCATACATGAGGTGAGGTATCTCATACTAGGACGCTTTTGTACACACTTGACTCAATATTACTATCTAGACTTTCTCCCTTCCCACATTTGTTAGGCATCATCATTGAGAACCTGAAATGGGGGTATTTCATCCCAAAGCACTCAGAGTTTAAGGGAAAAAGTTGTGTCGAAATTGCAGGTCACTCCTGAAGTTCACTTCGGCTCAAATTATTTTGGGCTCGGAATATGATTCAGTAATTGGGCTCTGTTTATCGATCCACATTACCTAATCCTAAGTGTTGTTTGGTTCATCGACGATAATGATTTAATACAGGAGACCTATTTCCACTGAAATGTCACGCTAAAGCTTAGAGTGATCATCATGTGACATATCAGACGCTCTATTTCTCAAGGCCATACTCCGTAGAACAAGACACAAATGGCAAGATGAAACGACTGCTTGACGAAAGTAGCAGATTCAAAACAGGAGACGATGAAATTGTGTCATCCAAAGAAACTGGGTTAGCATTAAAGCAATAGACATCGCATATAGACCGACTTTTCATTCCAGTAAATATGATACAATAACGCTTGGTTACCGGTGGCTATGGTAGTCTTATTTCTGAAACTATTGTCAACCACGTCGCAAAAGTGATATCCAATAACCTGTAAACACAAGGTTAGTGCAGTACAAAAGAATCAGAATTCTATGTATTTTATAAAAGAAAATATATCATTATTTTTCAACTTAATTATCTCTAGTTCACTGTGCGTGGCATCATCAAAACTCATTTGCATACTAAATATATACCGGACCCAACACTCAGTGAATTGCATTATCTCCGCAACCAGTACGAATACCAGTTTTTCCTGAAACGTTAGTTTATTCATGATTTTTGAGAGAGAAGGAATAAATTGGTCGTCGCGAGATTTGAACCCACGATCCCGGCTCAACGAGCCGATGCTCTGCCGTCTGAGCTATGATGGCTCATGGGTATTACACACGTGGATTGTCCCTGTGATGACCAACCTTCTTGCCTTACCAACGCACAACATGCAGAAACTATATACACATTGAGCTAATCATATCCCTCCCCCTTCCCCGGAGACTTTTTTAGACAATATTTTTTCTTCTGAAAGCGCTGCCTATTGGTTTTTGAATTACAATTGTTTGCACTTTGGGTACGGGATGTTTGCCTTATAGATGTTTTTGACGCTGGCCACCCCTTAACCTTCAATGTTGAAAATTTATTATTTGGGGTCGGATTATAGTTACAATTTTTCCCAGTCTATTTGATACCATCAAACTGTAACATGATTGGTATCACTGGATGCTAGAATGCATAATGTCTAAAATAGTACATTTTGACGGATATATCTGAAAAGATACGTGAACTTGACGTCATTTTGACGTCACTGATGATATAATGCATACTTTCTGCTACTGCTGATAGCGGATAAGCAAAGTTAACGAATTAGCGATGAAATTGTTTTACCGCAGTATTTGTTGGTAGCTGGTTGATATAAAATGGCAATTGATGTTCGACAAGACAATCTAGTGAACGGCAGCTGATCGGTGGTTTCTAAATGCTGTTTTTGTCGAGCTCGGGTTTTCTTCTTCG
The DNA here is from genome assembly GCA_036873755.1 of Hanleya hanleyi. Classification (NCBI taxonomy): domain Eukaryota; kingdom Metazoa; phylum Mollusca; class Polyplacophora; order Lepidopleurida; family Hanleyidae; genus Hanleya; species Hanleya hanleyi. The sequence continues at coordinate 17,295 of JAVTVY010005370.1, forward strand.
ATGTGAGGTATGACGGTTTAACACTATCTGGCCTGGGCTATTTGGGACCTGTTAACTAGGGGGCTGAAACTTACCACATTATACCCTTTGGTCAAGCTCTACCAGAAAATGTTAAAAAAATTCAAGATGCCCGCTTTGAAGACGTCACAGTCACGTCATTTTCAAAAACGGCATTTTTTGGTCGATTTTTCAGTCAAATTTTCCTAATGTTTTATTTGTGCAATTTCTTTGCAAAAACGGCATGATAAATTAGTAAATATTAATGTAATGTTAAATAAAATAATTTTTGCCCACTTTTCATCGCGGAAAAGCAGAAATTTTGAAGAAATATGACAAAAACATCACTTTTCTGGTACCCCACGTGGTCGCCATCTTGAATTTTCCCATGGTCCTCTGCTGGGGTTAGGCAAATAGGCCAGATAGGGTTAAGCATGCCTTATTTTGCCATGAAGATGTAAAGTCAATTTTAAACAGGAAAGACATTTGCCATAAGCGCTGGTTAATTCAAAGTGTGAATCGCTATACAGTTCTTGTAGGTAATTTAATATTACCTCTCTACCTCTCAACAAAATGGCACTAGGGCACGTTTCAGGAATGCATACAGGAGGAACATGATTTTTGGCGTTAGGGCAGCGTTTGAGCACTAGTATACAAGGGAGAAAATTAATACACCTGTACGTCAGAGTAGCATGCTGGGGAATTTCCATTAATCCAGTTCGTAAAAAGCCTAGTCCGTCATTCAAGTTCCTTAGATTTCAAGTTCACGGAACACTTGCGTGATGTGATGGATCGTGTAGTTGCAACAAGGGGTATTCACACGATACCACAACAAAACCTTGCGAATAGCATACCATGGCATTTTATGCCAATAAGTGACGTTCGATATGGAAACGCAACATAAATGAACATAGACTGACTACAATGTTGTTGTAAGCATTTTATAGATTTGAAAAGATTTCTTTCGATAGTTTCTTGAAAACGAAATTGCTTTTCAGTCGCATTGATGTTCCCAGGAATGTGCATACACTTAATAGTTCGTCTGAAATAGTCCACTATTCGGTTTCTAATACAGGTATCGACCAAAACTGTCGACCAAAGCTCAAGAAAACAAGTAATCGTTCAGAGATTCACGAACCGTCGAAAGCAATACACAAAAAAATCATCCTGATTCGCCAGAACTACGCTGTTCGAGTTTCGAATTTTTCACCAACGCACCAGCCCTTTTTGACCGAAACTGTATTACATTGCTGTAAATATTTTCTAGGATATCTCAGATGATCAAATGTATTTTTTCAAAGAAGATGTATTCATTGTGAAAGTTGTAGCTTCTTTGGATCATCAGTCAATGAGAATCATGGTTATTAAGGTAAATCAAATCTATATATGGATAAAATGTTACTAAGAGCAGAGAGAATAGTGCGGTATTGTGAAACTAATCCACAGGTGCATTTTAAAAATATCATATATAATATTTCGAACAAATGGGAGTTTTCAGATGCTGCTTATTGGATAATAAAATAACACTTGTAGAGGAAAGGATTATTAAACTAGTGCAACATTCATCTAATATGGAGTTAATGGAGTTCAATATAGATATGTCGGCGGCTATGCGATTCACACAGACACGAAAGACAATGGCATATCGAATATCACGCCGTAAATCTGTGCATGTAAAACAAATTTACATGCAGAGTGTAACAAAGAACATTTTCTTGTAATCCTGAATTTCTGAATATATAAGATTTGTAAACATTATGCATATTGTCAGAGGTCTGTGGTATCGGTATTACTTGAGAGTGAAAGAGAGAGAATTAAGGTTTAACGTCGCGTTCAGCAATATAGTGACGATCAAACAAAACCCTAAGTATTCAAGTCAACAGTTCAGCAAACTAATGCATTGAAACAGGTACATACATTAAAATTTAAACAACAAACCGATCTCTCTCAAATAATCTGAAATACAATCTTCTTTTACTCGACTAAAAAGATCTTCTAACGTAGCTGCTCGATAAAAAGCATCTCGTACAATCTTAAAATCTATACAGTCGATAAGAATACGTTTCACCGTGAGATCTTCGTGAGATGGAATACACCTTGGGACCGGCTCTTTTTTTAGTAAATATTCGTGAGTTAATCGTGTATGGCCGATCCCACATCGTCTAACCATGGCCTGATCGAAACGTTTCTGGCTGTTCAGATGAGTATAACCAATAGTTGTTTTTGAACTCGTGAAGTTTGTTATTATTCATCCCATAAAGATTGAAATAACTTTCTCACATAAGCACAGACAGATTGTCCGAAATCGCCGTGTGGGATTCCAAGAGGATCAACCTTATTATTCAGAGCCGCCTTAGCCATTCCATCATCTCAGTAATACCTTTGATGTCAGCGTGACTAGGCACCCAGCAAAACACAATATCGATCTGTTGATCAACAATGTAATGTCATATAATTTTAGAATATCCAAGATGGTGGGATGAGTCGGTATTACTGGAGAATCAAATGTTAGTGGGTGAGCTAATTGTCCACAAGTGAGATGGGGACCTCGGCATGTATAAAGACTTCAATGATGTGTAAATAGAACCTTCACTATCAAAGCAAACGGCGGTACATTTTCAATCCTGTCTCGATGAAATAGGGATCCGGTCACATGAACATTACGGTTTATTACTGGCACCACTGGGGACTTGTAGTCATTCTTTCGTTGAAAGAAAGTAGCTTGTTAGTGTTTTAATTTATACTGACACGATGGTCTTTCAACCGTTGACACAGAATTCCCTGTGGTCTACGGTTGATAATTTAACGTCGAATCTATATTGGCATCTTTTGCAATTTAGATAAGAATTAAGAAAAAGAATTTCCAATTGTTCTCTCCGTTTGTTTTAAAATATCGAAATTCTACTACAACTTACTAGTTTGCATTCCAGTTCTGCTCAAAGGTGATGGGATAGCTGTCATACATCCCCTAAAAAGCTGATCGGAAATAGGAAACTCTGTCTCAAAGGAGAGGGAAATGGAAAGGTACAAACAAATTATGAAAGCGGGAAAAGTTAGGACTTATTTAAGAAAAGAAATATTAATACATTTTGTGGAAACATCAAAGGATGGTATCCAGTCCTATCGAATTCTCTCTGGATACTCATCACATCGTTAATGATAAAAAAAAGCTTCAAAGGAGAAAAACAGGTCTGCAGCCAGAATTCTAAATTATGTTCAGAAAACTTCTTCGACTCCCATATGGAACGCTAAGGAAAGCTAAGTGTCAACTACATGTCTTTCAAATAACGTTAACGCATTGACCGGAAATCTTAAGTTGAGAAATAGATGAATAAAACAAATGCAAGTATCGTGGAATCCACTAAACCCAGAGCACATTACCCATTTCGAATCTGCAGTCAAAGTCATATTTAGAGATAGTCTCCTGTACCTCTCTGAGCAGTGGAGATTTTACGGCAAACATGAGCCGCTTTGTTACATCGTTGCCTCATAATATATGGATTCTAACTAGAATGGCGTCTTGGAATACAAATGTTGAGGAATGATCTGAATGAATAATATTAGTGCATTACGTGTAAGCTGTGAGCCGTTCGAGAACTGCTCTTGCGGACAATTGCACCAATCCTTTAATAGCATTGACAGATACATGCAACAAGAACGGATGTAAATGGGTTTTTTTTTGCATTAAACGTAAGAAACACTGGTGGTAGAAGAAGAGCCACGTGAGGCTGCCGGGGATTGACCTGTGGTGTCGTTGTGCACACACCAGGTCATGGTAAGAATAGGCCTCAGTTCCTCAGAGAGCTTGTCTAAGAGGCGACTAACTGGGGCATCCGTGGGGATCCGGAGTTCGAAAAAGAATATGACCCCACCAGTGGGGTCTCGGGCGTTAAAAAGAATAGGACCCTACCCGTGTTGTTCCGGGTGTGAAAAGGAATAGAAGCCAACGTCGTGATATGACTGAAATAGTGTTGAAAGCGACGTTAAATCATACTCACTCACTCACTGGTAGAAGAAGATACCGGCGTTATAATAAGAATTCGCATTACCCCACAAGATCCCCAAGAAATTGTGATGTTCTCTATCTCAGCACACTTTGATTGAAGCTGATCTCGTACACACATTAAGTGGCATGACCACACAGTGCTTGAGTAATATTTTAATCAACGTCGCAAAACATTATTGCAGAAACTTTTCAAACAGGGCTATACCACCAAGCGCCTCCACTCAAACGTTCTCAAATTTGACGATACATATCGCATGCTGATAGCAAAATACTAGCTTAGCGTGCACCATCTAAGACGTTACGTTTCGTAACTTGTGTCTGATTTCGCTAAACCCGGAGCTAGGGGCCGTATTAACCCATCTGCTTCAAGATTGTCATGGTGCTCATATCAGCAGTCGCAACCAAAGCGTGACTGAGATACATCATTCTCTAGATGACGACTTTACAACGAATATCATATGGATTGACAATACTGATCAGCGATACGGATTTGATATTTTTGGAACATCATGATGTCTTGCCGGCATCCTTGAAAAAAAGCCTATGTTTATGTATACTATGATTGTCTTTTTGCATTTGGTGCTAATGCTGTTATATGGAACATGGAAAGGCCTTTGGATTATGAACGCGGATATTCGTTAATGGACGACGGCTGAATTATGAATGAAGGAACAGAAGCTTGTTATTATTATTATTATTGACAATTTGACCCTAGCGCAGACAAATCAGCCATTTTAGTCTATATTTGCTCCAATAGATCTTCATTTTCTCGCGGAAATGGCATAAGAATAAAATAGATGTTAGCCATCATTATCACTATGATTTTTTTTCACGCACATTTGGCAAATATTTTTTAAGTTTAAAAATTGAAGAATTAATTAAAGAGATTTAATTAAGAATTTGATAACATAAATTTGAAATAACTCCAATATTTGTACGTTGTTCCTAAGTCAACCTGGACAAAATTGGGCTGATCAAGTAAAATCTATAGCCGCAGTGACGGTTTGAGGTTCTCTGCTCAAATGTGGAAGTCTGTTGTGACAGGCATCAGACCACTAATAAGTCTGTTACTTTCACAAAATCACCAAAAAATCCAGAAGACTCTCGATGCATAAATCCACTTGGCATGACAATATTCACCTTGTGGAACATTAAATGTAAAAGTCTTGACAAAAGTTGATCATGGAAATATCAAATTTCTGCCAATGACAGCTGACATGTTTTACCGAATGTCATTTAATTTGTAAACAGGGAGCCTTCTCACCACTCATTCATCTTGTCTCCATCCACCATGCTTTCCCGAAAGTGGCCAAAATCAATGCCAGAAAGCACAGCTTGAATTCTCATCTGTAATTTGAAATATCAGATGTATCATAAATGCTGAAAAATCACAGCTCATAAAATTTCTAAACAATGTAGTTCGAGGGCTTCGATCCCGGAAGTGACTCCCCTATTATACAGCTCACAAATCCCCAGTGTGCGAGTTGTCACAGAGAAACAGCTCACCAATTACCAATATACGAGTTGTCAGAGCATTTCCATCATAGCTCTCTAGATTTGTATCTAATACCGCTTATGCCGGTGATAGGGGCCGTGTGGTCATATCATCCAAGTTGCCACATGAACAGGTACAATAAAGGCGTACCTGAGATACAACACATATCACGAATCGTTAGATTCTTGGTATGTGCTTTAGAATAGGTTAACCGGAAGACTATACTGTGAAGTCATGTGGCTCTGCCAGTATGTCGGCACCTCTTCCCACTTCCCTTATATGTGTTGTAACTCCGGTCTGATGCCACATTCGGTCGAATAGAGGCCATATGTGTGCAGGAATAGTTGAACTGGAATTATTCTTCAAGTATATGGATATGGATAAGTTTTTAGTGAAAATGACCAACACAGAAACTCGGTACCAGCAATACGATGTTCTACTCCGGACATATGGGACGATTGTAGTACGACTTGCAAGTACCTGGCACTGTAACATAGAGAAGAAAAATAGAAAATGTACCTGAAGGGAAAGCAAAGGTACAGCGAAAATTGTTGTTGTTTGCAATTGTTTTCTCTCGAAATTCAGCAGGACATGGTTTCTGTGAGGTATTCATACATTTTGTTCAACATTAATTGAGGTATAATTGAGTAAGTGTGTGATCATGAGCGAGTGCCTTTGTGGTAGTATAAGTGGGCAAAGTTTCACGCTTGTATAGAAAAAACTGTTCTATCGACGTTTTGATTTTCTTGACAATGCACCAACCATTGTGGCCGCGACTGTACCGTACAAAATTGAGCATATAGCTATCCTTCTTGCCATTTCTGAATCCATAATCTCGAGAAATTCTGAGATTTCGAGGTATTCTTTACAGATAGAATATATCTCAGCCAGGTCTATCCGTAAATACACTAATACGGACATATGGAATGTAGCATCAGATAATTTTATTCATGATCATTCATCGCCCATATAATTTGCGGATTGCGAGACACAATGTATCCGCTTGGGCGTTAGCCACATATTTCAACTTAACTCATCAATGTCAAAAACCTGTCTAGTGATTTATTCCCGTCATACACAAATACTGATCATGCAGTGCTGTAGCTATAACCGTGACTTCAGATTTTCATTTCATTTCTCGATCAAAACATCCCTTCCCATATCTGATTCATCTGTCACTGAGCTGAAATTGGTCAAATGGGCGATATGTAGACACGGTTTGTTGTAACTTCTGTAGTATGTCTCTTTCGCTGCGTTTATTTTAGTGAATCAATTCTAGATTTGGGTAAGATGTGACCTCAACCAAATAAAACAACGTGGTATTGTCGAACTAATCCATATGTGCATTTCCAAAACTAGTTATATTTTGGTGATAAGAAAATAGTAAGTGGTATTATACATGTAACCGATTTGAATATATCTCTACATAAGTAAAAGTTGGTGTATTGAATACTGATATTCTAAAGCAAAGCAACGAGTTTCTGTTAGCTGTAACAGCGTGTGTGTGGTAGTTATATATGATATTCGCATCAGATCTGGTGCATAGCGGGCAGCCAGATTCCAATTACAGTTTTGAGGTCTTAATTTTCGTTTTACATCACCAGATGATTCCTTCTGGTAGCCAAGCCTGATGGAGAAATGCGTTCACGCAATACGCTCGGTTAGTAAAATTTTTGGGAGCGAAACGAAAGTCTTATTTTTTGTCGCCTTGCAATATCATACATCTCTCCCACAAATCGCCAGCCTTAGAAGTTAATGGATATTTTGAAATCACCAAATTCCTTGTTTTGTCAAACCGAAAGATAGAATTAAGGTTTAACCTCGGGTTCAGCAAGTTGGCGAATCAAATTTCCTATTTATACAACTATGGCCAGGGAAGGTCTTCAATCTACAAACACAAATGTGATTTCATTACCATTCGATACGTCTAGTGAACTACACCGGGATTGCCAGATGAATTTTATGTATGGCTTGGGCTTTGCCAGACCTAACGGCAAGAGGTCTGGTGTGACAGAAATAGTGTCTAGAAGGGATTGATTATGCATAGCTCGTATTCTCCATTTCACTCCAACTGACATCGATACACACAAATTCAACATATTTCCGGCAAGCGGATGTACTCTGACAGATTGAACGACTTCCTCTGGGTGCAGCCAACAATTACCCTTACGTTAACTAAAGCCTTGGCAGGTTTCATGCACCATCTGGTTATATAAAATGCCCGTTCTTTGGAAGAGAGATCGGTGTACTACTATTGATAGTTTTAGTTGTCCTGGTGATTCAGTATCTACAATGGTCCGTTTGAAGACGTTCTGGTGTCCATATGCTCTCACAGTCCTTATTCTTTAAGATTACCATTCGTGAGTATTATAATAAATTAAACACTGTGCAAGGCCTTGGCGGAACCCTTTACGATATCGAAGGTGTATAAGGGATGATAGGGATGATAAATAACATGATTCATATTATATTAATTCAGGCAAACGGATTTGAGGATTCCTTTATGTGACATTTTTGCAAACATTTTTGCAGCGCGTCAGTTCTCACGAATAGCATCACGGACCAGGGAATTCTCTTTTCGGTCTGTGGTATATGATTGACGCATCCTCGGTCGAGAATGCTCACGAGATGCCTGTATCTTCTCAACAAGACATCGGTTGTAAGTAGGAAATGACAGTCTTGAAGATAAATCGCTTTTATGAGCTTTTTTGTCACTCGTATATGAATCCCAATATAGTAATAAATGTTTCAGAAAGCTTTGACTTCGAACACACTTTGGCAATAACGTCCCATGGGTAATATTGTAATCGAAATAGACGGTCAGAAGGATATAGTCGCGCAGACCAGGGTTTTTCATGGTACAGACGTAATGAGCATGTTCTGCATCGTCGGATACGCATCTTGACCATGACAAATGTGGTTGGAACGACCATTAACCCCATCTGGCCTGGGCTTTTTGGGACCTGTCCAGGCCTGGGGGGGGCCGAAATGGCCCCCCCTAATTATTTTTCTTACCCCTTGAGCTAGGGAGCTGAAACTTATTACACTATACCCCTGGGTCAAGCTCTACCAGAAAATGTAAAAAAATCCAAGATGGCCGCTTTGATGACGTCATTTTCAAAAACGACATTTTTTGGTCGATTTTTCGGTCAGATTTTCCGAATTTTTTATTTTTGCAATTTCTACACAAAAACTGTACGAAAAATTAGCAAATATTAATGTGATATGAAATAAAATATGTTTTGCCCACTTTTCATTGCGGAAAAGCAGAAATTTTGAAGAAATTTGACAAAAACATCACTTTTCTGGTACCCACGTGGCCGCCATCTTGGATTTACCCATGATCCTCTGCTCGGGGGGTTATGCAAATAGGCTCAAAATGACCCCAATAAGATAAACTATAAAGTCACGGAGTTTCAGCTCTTCATTTTTTGCCGTTCCGGAGATAGTGCAGAAAGTTTGGTAGGGGGGCCATAATGGCCCCCCCCAGGCCAGGTAGGGTTAAAAGAGTTCTGCAATGCAGAACATGGTTGGTCACGTCTGCACCATGCATTGAATGGTCAGACCAGCCATTGTCCTCTGACAGTGTACTTGAACTCTATCTCTGATATGCAGCTATGCTATCCATCTTATCAGAACTGCCCAAGACTCGCGTCTAACGCGTGACTGGCATGGCTCACTAGAACCTGAGTTCTCCGATATAAATCTCAGACAACAGCCCCACTTTGCGCAGTGAGACGGGACCAGCTGTGAGCTTCACCCGTAAATTTCTGGATAGCAGATTTTCGTTCCTCCGTATGCTTCAGCATGAAGCAATATTTCTAACTAGCGATATCTAACATATTCGCAATTTTTCCAAATTTTTCCAAATATTAATTGAGATAAATTGAGAGATTCACAGGATACTTTCCGAATATTGAATTGAAATCAGTTTTACAACTGTTTGTCTGGTTTTCCACGTTAGTTCAAACGGTCGGTGCTCGGATTACCGATCGTTAGTGTCCGACGCTTGGAGTCACGGTTAGTCAGTGTAAAGAAGGGCAGAATAGAGCTGACGTCATGGCAGATTTCACTTTCAAACGATCGCTGATCGGAGTGTACCAAACAATATATTTGATAGATTTTCATTGCGTCAGACATGTGGACTTCGTTTGCGGACTTACACCAGCCGACACGCGCTGGCGTAGTGATGTTCAATCAAATCATGGAACTTGCGGTCCCAAATAGTAGTGTCGGTTGCTTTAAGGCAAGGGAGACTACTAGTAGTATGCTGGTTTTCTTGTTTGGAGGCTCTCGTCTGTGGGGTTATGTCTGTGGGGTTATAATCCGTGAGATTCATATACTCAAGGTGCTCTAGATTCAGCAACTCTATTTGACCTCCGATAACTGATGGCCAGATCGAATGTTCCGGTGTTCGAATCAATTCTATAGTAGTACATGTACGTAAAACTTGAGAAGCCTCAGAACAGCGGCCTGTTTCTTTATCCTTATCACAATTTGTCGTAAGCAGGATTTTACGAATTTAATTTTCTTTCAATGACCTCTTCCATCAGTTTGAAGGTTCTATTGCAAAATCCACTCAATATTGTTGGTTCACTCTTCTATTAGAAGTCGGTGGCAGTAACCTGAATGCCGCTGGAAAAGTCAGAGGAAGTGTTCCTGTTAATTGTATCGTCACTGAGCATGGATCAGACAGTGAGACAATCTTCAGATCTCACATTCCGTTACCAACCGTCGTCCATAAAGTATTGCCGCGTTCATACTAGAATAAACTTTTTCAAACTATACTTTTAACACTTAAATCCAATAAACATAATCCATAGTTTTTTGTAAAAGAGAAGCCTCACACAGTTTTAACTGAATGCCGGTAAGACATCATGATCTTCCTATCCTCATATCTCTATTCTCTTTCCAAGCGAATTGTTATTCTTGCATAATTGCGTATGGTCTACCCTAATGATTTATCCCTACTCTAATATGTGGGATCCGATAGGAATTGCATGAAAAATGTCTGTGTTTTCGTACAAGAGAATAATAGCTCATAGAAGTTAAAATGTCATTTTCTTCAAAATGCCTTCAAAATTGTCTCCAAAAGAATCTAATAAACATGGGGGTCACCAGACTTCTCTTCAACCCAGTAGGATGCCAACGTAGGATGCCCTGATCGTGAGGCCAAAGTGCCCTGATTTTGCTAAGTCAGTTTACCAGCGTTCCTTATTTGAAGTCGTATTCCTTCAACATTTGGAAAACACATTATTCGAAAATCCTTTACAACTGTTCTCTTAACAGCCAATATTTTCCTTTAAATACTGCTATTTTTAAAGATGCGCAGAAACATGCGCAGTAGACGTAAAATTGGATTTGTCAGGAACCTCCTTAACCCTATCTGGCCTGGGCGATTTGGGGGGAGGGGGTATTTGGGGTGTATCGCCGCCTGGGCGGAAAGTGTCCCCCCCTATATATTTTCGCTATCGCTAAGGCTAGAGGGCTGAAACCTACCACACTATATCTTTGGGTCAAGCTCTACAAGAAAATTTTAAACAAATCCATGATGATGTCACTGTGACGTCATTTTCAAAAAGTGCATTCTTGGACGATTTTTCGGCCAGAATTTACGAATTTTTTATTTTTGTTTTTTTCTTCGCAAAAACTGCATGATAAATTAGTAAATAATAATCTGATGTGAAATAAAATAGGTTTTACCAACTTTTCACTACAGAATAGCAAACTTTGAAGAAATATGACGAAAATATCACTTTTTAGGTACCCCACATGACCGCCATTTTGAATTTACCCATGATCCTCTGCTCGGGGGGGTCATGCAAATAGGCTCAAAATGACCCCAATATGATAATCTAAAAAGTCACGGAGTTTCAGCTATCATTTTTTTGTCGTTCCGGAGATAGGAGCAAAAACCAGCAGGGGGGGGGGGCGGAAAGTGCCCCCCCGCACCCCCAGGCTGATCACATTTACGTGGGCGAAAAATGACTTCGATGAAACTCAAATATGATACCTTTGAGTATCCTCTTCTTCTGTATTGGAACATACACTAAATAAGCACTTGCTCAATAATTGGAGACACTTTGAGTCTCGGGTGAGATATGGTATTGAGATTGAGGAGCCTCGCCGTTCTTAATGTACGGATGGTGTATTCTCAAGAATAAAGGCTGCAGAAGATGTAATATGCTAGACCAGCAATTGCCTCAAAACCATCAAATTTATTTCCTTGATCGAGCAAATAACTATTTCCTGTTAATGTTTGGGCGAAACTCCAAGATGAATCAAAGACAATATGGAAGTAAAGACAGAGGTGCAATCAATGGAGCCGTCACTTCAGACATGTCAACTATATCATGAAAATTGTATCCGTCTGTTCCATGATCGGTGCTTCTGTAACCAGCGGGGGTTTCTTGGCGTTTGAAGTTAATTATCAGACACATATGACGAGATGAGAGCTTTCATTAGTGCTTTGTGGAGGAATCCAGTACAAACTCTAGACAATACCGGCTAATGTGTTCAATGTCTCAGAGAAGTGTTCATTCCTGGTAAAGGAAATTGACGTAGTGTTAAGGAAATCGATATCAAAAATAGGCCGGTATTATTTATGCTAATCTGGTAAGGAGAGGTTTCTGCTACCTTTACATGGTGTCCATGTCTACTGCGGAGTTTCCTTTTCCGTGGATACACAGCATAAAGCTGAAAGGTATATGAAAGGCATTTGAAGACAAATTCAACATCCTTTTTAACGGAAATAAAGGAAACGGACTGATCATATTGCGAATTCATACCAGGAGCGCTGCAGTCTTGAGGGTAGTAGCCCCTCTTGACTCGACTCCCTCAATACTTATTACGGTTCTCATAACAGTGTGAACTTTCAACATTAGCATATTACTTTTAGAATAACAAAGGATTTCGAATGTTCAGTCCAACGCAATGAAGAATTTATTCGGCAGTCTCCTGCTCATGTCCATTACTACGGTTCTTATATGAGCGTGGTCTTGCAACAATAGCCGTTGTCTTTTGAATGTCGAATGTATAATCCAGGTCATGTTCAGTCCCACTGTATTTGTCCGTGCGGTTGGTCAGACAATGAAACACTCAAATTGGTCAGCACGGTAGGTCAGATCATGAAGTGAAACGTCAAATTTACCACAGCTGCCTTTTTGAAAGACTGAGTGTATGACGGTATGATTGTTGCCTTGAAATGAACATTCCACGATGTACCGGTATCTGAAGGTCAACGGCTATCGTAGGGAGGCCTTCTCACGCTCTACTAAGAACCGTAATGATGCTAGTATTTTTTGTTTTCCAATGCAGTACCGGTACACCAATAAATCGGTTGTTCGTCTTTCCACATCAAACTCATCAGTCTTATAATAATTTTACGTCGTTAATTAGTATAGCGTCAATAGATCACGGAAAATAGCAAAATGAAAATGATTCTGTGCCGTAGCAAGCTATCTGAGTAGTCTTTATTGTCACATGGCCTTCATCTTATTGGTTCGTGTTAGCTAAATTACAAGCGTCTAGTCCGTCATTCATAATCCAGCCGTCGTACATTAGAGAATATCCGCGTCCATAATCCAAAGACCTATTTCATATTCCATATAACAGTATTAGCACCAAATTCAAAAAGACAATCATAGTATACATAAACATAAGCGTGTTTCCTGCAAGAGAGAAGCGGTCAACAGTTTTCAATGATGCCGGCAAGACATCATGATGTTCCAAAAATATCAAATCCGTATCGCTGATCAGTATTCTTAATCCATAATATTCGTTGTAAAGTCGTCATCTAAAGAATGATGTATCTCAGTCACGCTTTGATTGTGACTGTTCATATGAGTACCATGAGGATCTTGAAGTACATGGGTTCATACGGCCCCTAGCCCCGGGTTAAGCGGAATTAGACACAAGTTACGAAACGTAGCGCCATAGATCTTGCACGCTACGTTCGTATTTTGCTATCAGCATGCGATATGTATCGCCAAATTTGAGAAACTTTGAGTGGCGGCGCTTGGTGGAATAGCCCTGTTTTATAAGTTTCTGCAACAATGTTTTGTGACGTTGGTTAAAATCATCATCAGTTTTTTCCAAAGAGCGTAGTTTGATACAATAGTGCTGAATCCCAAGTAAGCCATTTTGGCTGACTATCGATTAAGCCACGGCATTAGGCTTGTGCATTAAATATATGCATAGAGAAGTTACAATGACCCACATATATATACGAGTCTTAAACAGAATATTAAGTATCTGTTTAATTAAGAGGTAGCGAATGTCCGATTGTACAGATATAGTTCAAGTAATCTTGAAGAAAGTAAATTGTCTTTGCCTCATATGTTGATATTCTTGCAAACCAACCTACTTCTGAGAGAGGCAGTGGATATGTTTATGCACTCGGAGGCGAAATCTAAGATAATTTGTCTGTCCATTCATTACATGTAATAACATAAATTACGTTTCTGGAATCCAACTCATGTTTTCCTTCATTGTAGAAACAGTATTCGAATTATTAGATGAAAATGATGAGCCTTCAATAAGGTATTCAAATTTACCGCATCGAGAGTCGCATTTTGAGATTTAGATGTTCTGAGGTTTTCTACATATGTGTCATGGGTGAATAGCTTTTTTCAGATTGTTGAAGAGGACGTTAAATCTAATTCTCTCTCTCTCTATTTGACAATCTGGTTTGACATCTTTTAGCACATCTTGCGTTTTAGGACTCTCGTGCAGTATGTTTACATTTTGCACAATTGTGGAATGTTTATCCGTAAGCCATGCTTTCTTCGTTGATTTCGAGGGTTCTTAAAACATGTAATGTCTCTTGTTAATGTCTCTTTGGGAAAACGGCTACTTGCCAATTTTGTTCGAGTTCATTAAGCCTCTTTTCCCCTAAGCTCGGTTATGTCACAACAAATCCGACGAACAAGGGTATATAGAATGCTTTAAACTGATTCACTAGCGTGTCCAAACAAAAAAAAGCAGAGAGCTGAAGCCAAAGGCTATCTCACAAATGAACTAGAAGCCGAATCCATCACCAAGTGGCTGCAAAATTGCGTCTACGTATACGACACAATCAACTTTGCGAACGAAAATATTCACAATAGCATCTATAATACAGCACCGTAACAGTATTCATCATCAATTACCGATTCGGGATGTCTTGATATGCAGATCCTCTAAGAGCATACGCATCTCAATTTAAAAAAGAAAACGGTTCAGCGTATCCATTTTAACCCCACCAACTCAGCCAAGCTTGAAGAAGGGATTTTTATCCACTCTGACGAGAAGAGCCGTGAAATGTACATCGCATCTTAAAACAGAAGTAGACGACTTTATATAATTATATAGTAACACCAAAAAACTATCCAAGCGAATTCACCAACAGGGTCAGGGTCCAATTATGGACACGGATATTCTTTAATGGACGACGTCTGAATTATGAATGACGGACCAGCTGCTTGTAATCAAACGAACGTTAAAACCTCGCAACAATAGGCCCAGGAAAGACCCATCAGTATCAATAAACGCTCTATGGGGGATCAGCCATACGATCTAGCGCCTCAATGAACAAGAATCAACCATTCATCTCCTCCCACTCCCACAAATCCCATATTCGAAAGGGCAGATAGACCCTAGAAACATGCGTCTGATAAACCATGACCAAAGATCGTATGGAGAGGAATACAGGAAAGATTACTTTCGGCCATGGTTAAAGAACAACAAGCTGCCGCCGTGAAATAAGAAACCAGCAAATCAACCATCGTCTGGAAGAAATTCTCAAATTTACTTTCTGATTCATTTTCAAAATTCTAATAGAATGCGATGGCATAGTGGGCCAAATTCTTGTTACCTTTTCAAAGTTAGACAGTCGTTTTGCACCAGGAACATCATCAATCATTTACACAGACAGGAAATTGAACACATTGCCCTGAAACACCTTGTTTATTTATTCATCCTATGAATAGGCGACCTTAGGCAGTCTTATACCCGAGGTAAAGCCCCAGTCACACTGTCAAGAATTGGGTAGGCGAATCACCGCGAACTGGAAATCGTGTTCATTCTTGGCAATTCGTACTGGCATTTTGCGAGGTTCGTCGGAGATCGTGGCCGTTCTTGCCTATTCTCGGAGGGAGAAATGTTGAAATGTTCAAGACATTCGCCGGCCAAGTACGATTAAACGGTATACGTATGGCATTCTTGGTACCATGCTACTGCGTTCTCGCATGCATTCTCCGCATATCGTGTATATTCGTGGGTAATCGTAGTAGTTCTTTCGGTCACAAATCAGCAAGAATGCCGTACGCATTGTACGATGATTGTTGGACACATTCTACGCTTCTTGTACGATCATACTACAATACTGAGAAGAATTCAACACGATGTGTGACGACAGTACTATAGGCGAGTGGCCGATCGTATAAAAGGGCCTTATTTTTCGAGTTTAATGCACCCACCCTACACACACCTGGATCATACATCATTTAAAAGCCTATGGCATCCACTTTTCAGATCTACCTGCAGTACTGTTGAAATGTGGTGCCGTTGCCATGGAAACGAGCTCCAAAAATGTCATGTTAGATTTACCATTTTCCTCACTATTGGAACACTTGATAATATGGATAACATAGATTCTTGGATGCAAAGGTTCAAATGATGATCCAAGCGCGAAACTTGACATGGGTAGTCTAATTAGGACACTTTTTTCAGAAATTAATGTTAGCTAACTGAAATCCAAGATGGCGGCTATTTTCCAAGATGGCCGCCGAAGGACCCTGCTAATACCTGATTTTGTCAGAAAAAGTGATGAAATTTTACGATTGGAATTATTTTGACCTTCACGTATATACTTTTAGAGAGGGAAAAGCAGATTCTGGTATGTTTTTGTACTCCCAGATATATGTTCTAACATTCCTGAATCTGATGATGTCACTATTGAAGCGTTGTGCCATGATGTGACCAATTCGAGTTTGCAGTGTGTTATCATTGACTGGAGTTTTTGCATTAGTGATCTCATTTGATTGAGGTTATGTCTTAGTTACGCATTATTATATCTATATAATGTCCTTTACTAAAAGATTATTTCCATAATTTGATGCATGAGTAGGCTTATCTTGGAACAATACTTCACCTTAAATTGTGTTTCGGTCTAATCTGTGCCACCTGTTGGCCATTTTGGAATTTCAACAACCTTTACTTATTAGGGTGAATATAAATAAATGGGATGTTCCTGTTTGTTGGTTGTTAGCAGAATGTTCTGAACTGAAAAGGAGTTTATTTGGGATCAATTTGCTCACACTATTCACTGTACCCCCGAAGAACGTTGTACGAATTTAATTATTCAGTGTCCCCAAATAGGACACATGTCGGAAACTGGACCCTGGATAATTTCACCTGGGTAATTAATCTCATGGAGTATTGTAACGCTGGATCATGGGAAATGTCATATCCATTGGGCTAACTTTCTGTTTGCCACCAAACATGACAGGCTTACATACTGCATCAAGGAGAATGTTCAATTGGGCTTGATTTTCCACTATGCCCAATTGGAACCCACATCGAAAATTGGACCCAGGATAATGCCGCCTAAGTATTTTTCCTGAGAATTTTATTCCCGCACTGAAACTTGGCGCAATAACTTACTGGGTCCCAGGGAATGATCTGTTGGGTTTATTTTCACTTTTTTTAAATCGAGATCTACAGTTTCACATATTAATGCCGCTATTACAGAGGAAACGGGCATAAACGATCACACGACATTCTGAAATGCCTCCTCCAGAAGGGATTGAATGTAACGTTAATAATAAATACTACAGCTCATTGTACAGGAAATGACATAAATATCTCCAGCGAGACTGGTTTGAACTTCAATGGGATAGTTCTGGAGAGGGAACCGGCATGTGAGACACTACCGAATTATCGAATGTCTCATCAAGCTCATATAGGTAATACACTAGTAGTATGGAAAGGACCGATCTGGTCGCATTGAGGCTCTTTTGTGTGAGGCTGATGACGTCACATCCGATGACGTCATGGATAATGTCACTTCCGGTGCGAGGTCACGTCCGGGTCACAGGTCAAAGAGCACTTCCGGCTACGCGACATCCGAGGATGACGTGACTTCCGGTGTCAATTGGCGCATGCGCACTCGTTCTGTAGCAGAAAAAAGGGTTGGGTGGACGTTTTGGGGTCGAGGTGGGCCATCCTTGGTTTGAATGGGTCGTGTGAGGTGTCATATTGAAGCGCTCGTGTGGTAGCGTCCGACTGGGGTGTCTTGTAATGGAATTGCCATCAATCTGCGCATGCGCTGTCGGGTAGTTGTAGAAAAAGGGCATTTGAATGGGCGTTTTGAGGCAGAGATGGACCAGCCGTGTGGGATGTTATATGGAAGGACTCGTGGAGTAGACTGCCTGTGGCTGCAGTGAAACTGCCGTCAGTCTAACGCTGGGGAGTACGTTCACCAGGTTATATTCCTAGTCCCATAATGTTTTAATGCTTTGACGCAGACAGTTAAGAGAAAGGAAGATCAACACGTTCACAGATGTATTTTAGTATTTCCTCCATCACATCACACCCACACTGGGGGGAGCCGCATTGGATGTGTTTACATAATAGTATGGCCGAAGATTAACACTCCGAACGGCGGATTCTGATTGGACAGGAACAACCGAAAATATGTCAAGCGGATAAGAGCATCCATGACAGATGCAACATCAAATGGCGGCTTCTGATTGGACAAGGACTGCGCATGCGCGGATTGACAGCACTTCCACTACGGACCACATCTGCCTGACTCTCTCCCACGAGCACTTCAATATAACACCTCACACTATGCATTTAGACAATAAATGGACCACCTCGACCCCATAATGTCCATTCAAATGTCTTTTTCTACTACTGCCCGACTGCTCATGCGCAGATTGACGGCACTTCCACTACAGACGACATCAGCCTGACTCTCTCCCACGAACGCTACAATATGACACCCCACACGGCCCGGATAGTCCTCCTAGTCCCCAAAACATCCAACCAAATGCCTCCTTTCTACTACTTCCCGGCTGAGCATGTGCAGATTGACACTACAAACTACATCAATCTGACTCCACCCGAAAAGAGCTCCAAGATGACACCCAACACGGCCCGTTTGGATCATGGATGGGCCACCTCGTTCCAAAAACGTCTATTCGAATGCCCTTTACACTGGCGGCACTTCCACTAAAAAACACCCCAGTCTGATGTTCCCCAGATGCGCTTCAACATGACACATCACACGAACCAATTGGATCACAGATGGCCCACCTCCAGCCAAAAACGCCCATTCAAACAGTCTTTTTCTACTACTACTGCCCGACTGCATATGCGCAGATTGACGGCAGTTCCACTATAAACCACCCAGGTCGAACGCTATCCCACGAGCGCTTCAATGTGACACCTCACACGGCCCATTTGAAGCAGGGATGACCCACTTCGACCCCAAAACGTCGACCCAAATGCCTTATTCTAACCGAATGTGACGACATAAGCCACACAGAGAACAACCTCAATGCGACCAGATCGGTCCTTTTCCTACTACTTACACTCGCTGGACTATTAGGAGTAGAGTGGGTGAGATTCTGTTGACGCTAAAACCGCCTTATAATTTCCACAGGTCTACGCCGTGATTTGCTGGCCTGGATGAACACATTTATATCGTTGGTTGCATTCGGTTGCCCTATTCTGCTCACTGAAAAGGACATCGAACAATCATACACTGGGTTTTTTAGAAGGAAAATCTCATCATCCTTAATCCTGGTTCATCCATCTTCGTTACATTAAACCAATTTCTACGTTCCCACTTCGAACTTGCCTTGGTCGGAGGGGCTGCCATTATTGCTCAAAATCAGAAATGTCAGTTTCATCTGACGAACCAGTTGTTGAAATAAAATGAACCTAAGAATAAAATCGTACAAAAAGAAATAAAATAGCCAGTGGATGGCTTATACCACCGGTAAAAATGTGCTAAAGTGAGTGCTGTGAAGCAAAGACTACTGGTAATATAGGAGATTGAAATCAAGTACCCGGATAATTGGGGATAGCAGTTTGCAGCCCCCTCTATTCAATATGATTGGTTGAAATTATAGAAGCCCGGATGACCAGACCAATAGTTTGCAGTGCCCTCTATTTAATTCTGATTTGTTGAAAATTCTGGGATGCACACGCGTATTGTTATAATTTAACTGTCCGTCATACAGTGAAGGTGTGGGGCCTGAAATGAGCT
>JAVTVY010005371.1:0-38744 GCA_036873755.1 Hanleya hanleyi
AAATCTAAATGCAGAGGCATGATGAAATCTAGTCCCAAGAGATTTTTGAAATTGTAAACATGAATAGTCGGCAGTAAAAATATACCTTCACCCGATAACAGAAGAACATGTGATAAAACAATAATTTTAGTGGAGAGGGAATGATTCAGTTGAGTGGTTAGCGTGATGGGTGGTCAGGTTCTCACAAGTGAGGATTGTAGAAGCCCTTAACATCGCAACGGTCCTTAACATGGCCATGTCGGCCATTCCCAGCGCGACATTAAGGGTCGACTAGTCAGGCCTTAACGAACCGAAAGGTCGGACGTTGACATCGCAATGAACACAATATCGACATTGTCGACCCTTAGTTCCGCAATATCATCTGAAAGGTTCCAACGTGTTTGTAAAGACCGAAGTATGGGGAATAAGTTTTACTTGTGATTTCTGTGAGATGTGATATCTTCTTTTCAAGGTTACATCAATTAGTCATGAATATGCCCACATGAATATGTCCACAGGCATAACTACAATCAAAGCTTGGCTGGGATACAAATCATCACAGGAATCACTTTTGGTCCTTGTGATGGTTTTAGAAATATGCAGTCAGTATAATTGTCTGTTGGGTCATATGACTTCTAATCAGTACGTCGACATAGTTTTCCACCACTCTTTTAATTAATGCTGCGTTAAATTAGTGGAGTATAAAATACTGCGCTGGTGCAGCATCAGAAACCCCGCCAGACGCATCTTCAAGCCAGCTACCGCCAACAGCATGACCAGCGTCCATAATAAAACAAATCTCATTTTGGCCTTTTTAATAGATAATTCAGAACCCCAAGGAGTAGCAAAACCTTTGACACCCAAGACTGTGATATCGTAAACCAAAACCATGCAGTAACTCCCAACCCATCAACATAAAATGTTTATGCTTTGACAGCGTTTGCAAGCAAATATGACCGACACTCAAATTTTGGCCTCTGTCACCTTTGCGGTTGAGCTCAGTCTCTAATGAATTTGATCTCGAGAAAGCCAAAGAATGGGAAACTAGATCAACTTTTCTCATTTTAACAAACATATATCATTGTATCCATATGATGACCTAAATGACCTTTAACAACCTTATAAGTCATTTCGATGTTATGGGTCGTCATGTCGACCCCTAAACCTACTTGACCTGGGCTTCTGGGGGACCTGTGCATTCTTGGGGGATGAAATTTCGCCCCCACTCCCGAAATGTTCTTCTTGCCCCTTATCTAATTATTTACACATTTACTGTGAACTACCTAATATTTTCACCGTGTTGATAAACACGCACATATGAGGCAGTGTGTCGGGTCAGATCGGAAAAGGAACAAAAAGTTGTGTTTATGGACAGCCTTCATATCGATTGTACTGTGGTAAGTTTCAGCCTCTTTAGCTGAAGGACTATGAAAAAATAGGTGACCGACATGGCCTTTCCTCAAGCCGGAACAGGTTCCAAAAAACCTAGGCCAGATAGGGTTAAAGAGCCGATAGGTCGACCGTTAACATCACACTGGACAAAATATCGACATGGTCGACCCTTAATTTCGCAATGTCTGCTGAAAGGTTCCAACGAGTTGGTAAAGATCGAACTATGAGGAATAAATTTTACTTCTGATTTTCCGACATCGAGTGAGAAGTGAAAGGTGTTGTCTTCTTTCTAGGTTACATCAGTTAGTCATCAGTATGGCCACACGAACAGCTACAATAAAAGACTGACTGGGATACAAATCATCACAGGAATAAATTTTGGTTCTTGTGATGTTTCTAAAAATATGCAGTCAGTATATTCGTCTGTGGGGTCATATGACTTCTTGTTAATACGCTGGCATCGTTTTTGAGTTGCCTTATTTAACGAAGTACAAAATACTGTACCGGTTCAGCGTCAACGGCCGTTGCGATGTTTAGGGCTTGTGCGTGGCAGATTAAATACTGTAGGCCTAATCCAATATAAGTATATTAGACTTGGGAATATCTTATCCCACGTCGCAGTATATAACATAAACATCACATTGACAGCTGATGCGATTAAGTTATATGATGTTTATATCTCTAAATAACCACCAAATTACCTTAACCCTATCTGGCCTGGGCGATTTGGGGTGTATCACTGACAGGAAGTGCACCCCCTATATATTTTCTCTACCACGAAGGCTAGAACGCTGAAAATGTAAAAAAAATCCAGGATGGCCGCCATGATGACGTCACAGTGACGTAATCTTCTCGGAAGACATTTTTCGGCCTTTTTGGGGTCGATTTTTCGAAATTTTCATTTTTCAGATTTTTCTCTCGAAAAAAATCTAATAAAATAGAGAATAATTAGTTTCGCATGAATAAAATACTTTTAAGGCATTTTAGGCAAGGAAAATGTGAAGAAATGGAGCGAAAGGATTGAAAAACACGACTTTCGCGGATACCACATGGGCGCCATTTTGAATTTACCCATGATCCTCTGCCCGGAGGTTATTGAAAAAAGTCACCAAGTTTCAGCCTCCTCGGTTTTGTCGTTTCGGAGCAGCAGCGAAAAGTTCACTAGGGGGGGCACTTTCCGCCCCTCAGGCCAGGTAGGGTTAAGTATAACTCAGGAGTAAAGCGCCTGAATGGAAAGAAAAGGTGAGCTACTCAAGTTTTCAACTTGCCATCAGTTGAATATATTTGAAGACGCCTTTTTTAATGCCATGGTAACTGTGAATAAAATTGCAAGTAATCACACGAAATATTCCCCGCTATACAGTTACATGATATAATAATAAAATATTGTTATTCTCCTGCAGATTACTCCCAGGCAGACCAGGTAGGCTGTGTGACTGCGGCACTATCCTGTACTTCAGAAGCAACAGCTTTTGTCACAGCGGTAGCTAATAGTGCCACGGATCCTTGCCCGTAAGTAAGCCTAAAGACGGCCGGCCATGTACACAAAATGTAACTTTTGATGGTCATTTTTACAAAGGAGTACCCATGTTAAATTAGTTCTTTATGTAGAAGAGTTGATAGGTCGATGCTGGGTCGACATCGGGCCTTACAGACTAGTCTTTTGTGTTAAATGCCGTCATTTTCATCTGACGACGATACAGCTTACCAATCCCCAGTGTACGAGTTGTCACAGCGAAACAGCTCACCAATTACCAATATACGAGTTGTCAGAGCATTTTCATCATAGCTCTCTAGATTTGTATCTAATACCGCTTATGCCGGTGCTAGGGGCCGTGTGGTCATATCCAAGTTACCACATGAACAGGTACAATAGAAGCGTACCTGAGATAAAACACATATCACGAATCGTTAGATTCTTGGAATGTGCTTTAGAATAGGTTAACCGGAAGACTATACTGTGATGTCATGTCGCTCTGTCAGTATGTCAGCATCTCTTTCCACTTCCCTTATATGTGTTGTAAGCTTTGGACATTAATGCTTTACTCATTTTGGCTTCACTTTTGGGGTCAAATAATGCAAAAATTTGTCAACATCGTTCCTTGCTCAATTTCCATCGTAATGTTTGTTACCAATGGGTATCCACGATTAATTAGTATTATGTAGTGTTAGCTTAACGCAGGTATGGGTAGCACGTTGATTCTTGAAAATGGGGTCATGTTAGAGGCACTATAGGATCAAATTAAATGAGGTCAAAAATGAAGGATATTTTTATTTCATATTGTGCTGTTTGTTCATTCATTTTGTGTGCAGTAGGTTTCAATGTAGGGGTGGATACAGCTTTGTCAACTAAGGTCATGACATTTTTCGTCAACATAATTACTATATGGAATTCAAGATGGCTGCCCAATATCAAGATGGCGGCAAATAGCCATAAGATCGATTATAGTCTGGTATTTTACAACGTGTAACAGGATTTCAATGATTGTACCGCATAGTCACATCACACCAACTTCCGGAAAACATATTGAAGAAGCTGCTATTATCCGCCGCTGCACAGCGATTGGGGACATGGAAATATGTCATCCCACTTTATTGGGACGATGTCTGTTTGTTCATCCCTGTATGTTCACGTATGATACATATGATACCTGACTGGCGTGGGCGATTTGTAGATCTTGGGGGTATGGGGTCGTTTCTCCTCTCTCCCTAAATATTTGGTACTCAAACACTTTATATGGACGATGTCGATAATAAAATGAATGGTGCTAATGCATTTGAATTGTTTTCCAACGAATTTAATGGTGCATAAAAAGAATATGTTCCTGTTACAACTACTTCATTTTCAAAGGTCAAAATTAAAGCCATGGATAACATACGACATTCTCAAATCAATTCGGGAAAAAATAAACTTTTAGACAGCACAAAAAAGGCAATAATTCAGCCGACAAACGGCAATACAAGCAATATAGGAATAAATTGAATCGCACTTCAAACTTAGCAAAGAGTCAAAAGTACAAAACAAAATACAATCAGTGTAACTATGATATTAAAGATACTTGCAAAGTATTAAATCAACATCCGAACCACAAAAAATTCTGAAATATAATATACTTTTAACATTAGTGACCATGCTAGTTTGGATACTTCTACTACTGCACACGGTTTTAATGATTAGCTCTGTAGATACAAAGTTAGCAAACGTACTCTCATCGTCACCCAATGAATTGAAAGAGCTTTTGGATACCAATTATAACAACAAGTTTTATATGGAACCTTGCATTACAAAGGAAATAACAGATAATAAAGCTACTCTTAAAAATTCAACCTCTGGAATAGATGGCGTACGTATATCACTTATTAAACCTACATGTATATGTAATTTGATTAGCATAATCAAATTATATTTTGAACTTATCCTTTATACTTGAAGTAGTTCCGAACCTTCGAAGGCGGCTAAATTGACTTCTTTATATAAAAGTGGAAATCAAAGCCTTTTTGAAAATTCTTTTTGCTGTGTTTCATCGCAATCATTGAAAAATTAATAATAAATAAAATGTTCGACTTCTTAGAACATTTTAACATAATTTGTTGCAATTAGAGCGGTTTCAGTGGGAATTGCGCTACGCTTTTTCGTCGTTCTGTGTTTGCATGATGAATTAGTAGCTGCGGGAGAGGCTAAATAATATTGTATCGGTGCATTAATAGATTTGTCAGAAGCATTCATCCATGAAATCCTTCTGTATAAATTAGCCAACTACGGGTTTTGGGGAACTTCTAACGACTAGTTATTTGTCATCCCTCATCCAATGCACACAATATAACAATACTCTATCAATATTTAAGTCGATACCATGGAGTCCCACAGGATTCTATTTTGAGTCCCGCTCTTTTTCTCATATCAATGACATAAGTTTTCTATTTTGAATCTCGCTCTATTTCTCATATCAATGACATAAGTTGTTAGCCAAGTTCTAGAAACCATTCTTTTTGCAGATGGTACATCAGTCATTATTTCTAACGGTGATACTGACTGTTTCAGACTATGTCTATCAGCGTGTTAAATTGCTAGTTTTCCAATAACAAACTTTCGTTCAATTTCGAAACAAACTAAGTTTCTTCGCATAAAACTATCTAAACGATGTAAATCCCCAAAACATACACGATTATCTATTTCTGGACATTACTTGATGGACAACTTGAAGTTTCTTGGGGTATGTTTCAATGATAGGCTTAACTGGTCCACGAATATTGAGGAGATAAGAAAATAGCATACCAGGAATATTGACATAATACGTCATATTAGAGAGTATTTAAATAAAATGACCCTTTACATTCTATACTGTTCACTAATTTATCTATATTTTTCATGTTGCAATATTTTTAGGAGTAACACGTATTTTAACTATCTGAAACCGCTGATTACGCTGCGAAAAAAAGGTATACGACTAATTACATTTTCATCTAAATATGAACACACCACGCCTCTATTCTTTAAATTGTAAATATGATCTCTGGAACAGTTGAATGACTATCTAGATTTTCTCTTTGTTGATAAATTTTGCAACCATTCGAATTTATAGCCAAAAGTCCTTCGGTCATACTTTACGAATTCTCAACAGTCCATAGCTACTCAACTATACAAGCATGTCAAAATTTATTTCGCCAGATTTATTCGACTGATCTATCCTTTTTAGTACTAAAATTAAAGTATCTCCATTTCCGTATTCAAATTCCGTGTTTAGCCCTACGAATTAAAAGGAACATATCTATCAAATTCCTGCTTCGTCTTGATTTAAAATGGTGAACCATTTTTAGAACACTTGTTTTGGGTTCTTTTAATGTTTTCGTCGATTTTGCTTTATCTATGAACGGATCTAGTTCAGGTATTTCTGTGTTCCACCCTCTAGTGTGTTATCTACAACCTTATATGTACCGTATATCATTTGGGGATAAAACAAGCCCCATGGGGTTCTCATCCCGTCTCGTTTATATTTGTTTTAATTTTAAAATATATCAAATCTTCCTCTATGAAAAAATCAGTTCGCCTGGCCAAGTAATTTTCCAACGGGATTTAGTTTTTTTGATCAACTCAGGATATTGTAACTTTATTTCGCACAAATTACAGCTTTCAACTCAACTCAATACTTGATAAGCCATTTTCAGTTCCTACCCCGATAGATGATTTAAACGACTGCTGTTTTGGCATTGCCTTGCTGCTGC
This sequence comes from Hanleya hanleyi, assembly GCA_036873755.1. Lineage (NCBI taxonomy): Eukaryota > Metazoa > Mollusca > Polyplacophora > Lepidopleurida > Hanleyidae > Hanleya > Hanleya hanleyi. The sequence goes on from JAVTVY010005371.1 coordinate 6,595, forward strand.
CCACACGTCTTGATTCCGCTTTGGCGCTGCCTAGTTGCTGATTTGGTATTGTCTTGGTGCTGCCCGGCTGCTTCCCCACGCGGCTTGGTTCTGCCTCGGCACTACCTCGCTGCTGATCCACACGTTCTAGTTTTGCCTTGGCCCTACCTGGCTGCTGTCCCGTGCGTCTTAGCTCTCTAGATTTATATCTAATACCGTGTATGCCGATGCTAGGGGCCGTGTGGTCATATCATCCAAGTTGCCACATGAACAGGTGCAATAAAAGCGTACCTGAGATACAACACATATCAAGAATCGTTCGATTCTTGGTATGTGCTTTAGAATAAGTTATCCGAAAGACTATACTGTGAAGTCATGTGGCTCTGTCAGTATGTCGGCACCTCTTCCCAATTTCCTTATATGTGTTGTAATTAGTTCTTTGATGACACCAGGTCGCTGTTTTCCCACGCGTTGGTTCTGCCATGACTTTGTTTGGCTGCTCTTTTGGTACTGCCTTGGGGCTGCCCTGCTGCTCCATCACGCATGTTGTCACAATACCAGTGCTGAAACATTCCAGGTACTTTCACCCTACCGGTGCTACGACCCACGCAGGCGTCAGACGTGACATTTCTCGGCAATAATCGAAAGACCTATTTCGTAAGTCAGCATTCCAAATGTGTATGAAATAAAAATAATAAAAAGACAAGATGGTTCTTTGGCCCTCACTATCTATTTCAGTTTTTGTTGCCGGGGTATTCACTTCGAAATCTACCGTCTAACTGCTGATCTATCTGGCTGGAGAAAGCGCTTTTGACACTCTGCACTTGAGTTCTTGATACGATAAACAGAATAACATGTTGTGAGTGGAGCACATAGTGGTAGCAATATTTAGTCTCGCTTGTCGTGTGGGAGGAGGGATGGGGAGGGGTTCGCCGACCGTGGATACTTTTTCTGATTAACACAGGTAACTTGACTGTTGGAACATTGATAAGCTATCGTATATTCTTGGCATCTTGTCAAACTCACTGGCATAAATCCACAAGCCAAAGTATCATGAATAATTCTGAAATGGCGGCCAATAGGTCAAAGTCAAAGTCAAAATACTTTTATTTTACCAGGGTAGCCATTTCAGCACAAGACTGGTTTCCAAAGAGGCCCTGACGGATAAACAATACAATGGGGGTATATATAAACGGTAAAATGACACAAATACTGAAAGAAATACTAATATACTGTAATACTAATTACAGTCTAGTATAGGAGGATTATAAAATTATGTCCTCTTCCTAAAATATCTCTCATTAGATTCCTGACAGCAGATATAGTTCGATACCCAGTATTTACACATTGAAACAGATCAGTAAGATAGCCAGGGGCATTCTCATTCATACATTTGTACATTACGTTCATTAAAAACTGTGCGATTGGAACTGTCATATCGTACTTCAAGTATTACTTTTCCAACTCTCCATTCGCAGTAGCTTTTGGAGTTTATCTAGGTGTATTTTTGCATATGTACCATATACAATGTCGCAATAATCTAAAACAGGCATGACTAAAACATTGTATAGTTGAGTTGACAAATTTACATCCAAAAAACATCGGACTCTTCGCAGCACACCTAGCCTCTGATGGAGTTTGTTTTTTACAGAACCAGTTAGCAGCACTTTGAAGATCATACTCAAGACATCTGGATATAACAGCAGAATCTGACGATGGAAACAAAAGCACAGTGTCGTCAGCATACAATACTACTTTCGATCTAGATATATTTTGTGCGATGTCATTGATAAACAATACAAATATCAGAGGCCCGAGAACAGACCCCTGAGGGACCCCACACGTGACGTCAAGTCCGTACGACATGATCTCACTCAACTGTACGAACTGAGTTATATCTAGTAGGTAGTTTTTAAACCAAAGTAATTCTGCATTACGTACACCCAGACATTCAAGTTTATATAATAAAGTTTCGTGATCGATCGTGTCAAAGGCCTTTATCAAATCCAGGAAAACTGCCCCTGCCAGTTGACCCTTGTCAGTGTGCTTGAAAATGAAGTAAGAGACTGCTGTTACAGTAGAGCGTTTTTTTCTGAAACCTGAAACCTGATAGGCAGACAATTGGTAGTGGACAGCTTTCTCGAATACTTTAATACAAGCAGTCAAAATTGAGATAGGCCGGTAGTTGATGGGATCCATCGGATTACCTCCCTTGAATAAGGGTTTAATTCTAGCCTCCTTCAGTGTAGTTGGCAGTATGCCTGATTGTAGAGAATCATTTATTATATCCTGTAGTAACTTAGAATTAATGTTATCCACACCTGTAGATTTGGAGGCCTTAAGTTTCCCAAGTTCAGTTTTATATACTGAGTGTGGATTTCTTTAAAATTAAATACTGAACTAAAACCAAAATAAAGATTTAAGATCTGGACCCCATTTGTAAATTTAGATGTCAGTTTAGCTCAGACTGAGCTAAAAAATCTGTTGAAGGCGTTGCTGATAGCAGGCGGATCTCTATGAGTTCCCTCTTCCGCCTCTAACATGGTGGTACATTGTGACGTGGACGAGGTCAAAATGACTTCCATAATTATCAGGTTTGTCCATATTCTCACCAAGGAGGTTTGAGTAAAATGATTCTCCTGTATTTTCGCATTCTGCAATAACCTCGTTCCTCATTTGTTTGTAATCATTATATACAATTCGGGGTTATTTCTCTTGTGAGTTTTCTGTTTTAGTATATCTCTACGACTTACCTTCTTCCTAATGTCCCCAGTTATCCATGGATTATCAATACCCTCAACATTCTTACGTATCACAGGAGCATGTCTTGTCCGTTAAAACAAACTCTCAAATACACCCCATTTATCATGAGGGTCCGAGAAAACCTCAACAATCAGTTCGCGTAAGGTTGCAATTAAGAAACTGCGGTTTTGTGACTTCATAAAAAAAAAGATATTTTCTTTGTAAATATGTTTAAAAACGATTTTATTTTATATAACCTGATTATTCTAAAAAAAATGCACGTATAGTAGCAAAGCAGGAATAACAGATTGCAATAACGTATCGGTGACGTCATCAGATCAGCCATCTTGGATTTTGTTTAAATTTTCTGGTAGAGCTTGACTGAAAAGATAAAGTGTGGTTCTAGCTAATGCAAGTTCGGGAAATTCCGTGTTCAAAAATGACGCCAGTATCAGGGGAGCTAATCCTGTCATATGTAACCTGGATTTGTTCTTGAGCTTCATTGTTCGCCTGAAGGCTTACAGCCTTCCGCGCAAAAAAGGTTATATTGCTCAAATTCAATCCAATTTTGAAGGAATTTGGCATCATGTCCCAAAAATATACAGTCCGCACGGATGATCAATATTCTTAGGTCGTTATCTAGATAAAAGGGTCAATTCGGCTGCTAACCTCGGGTTATGCAGAATTAGGAACAACTTTCCAACAGTAAGGCCAAAAATCTTGCTCGCTACATGTATGCTCGTATTTTGCTATCAGCATGCTTGTGTGATATGTATCGCCAAATTGGAGGAACATTCAGCAGATGCCCTTGGTGGTATAGCCCTGTTTTACAAGTTTCTGCACTAATGAATTGTGACGTTAATCATATTTTACATAGGACCTATAAAATGCTACTAGGCGACATATGTATACGCCATATACAGGTCTCATCGGCATATTTCTGTCCAGGAAGGGATAGTTCACGATGTCGAATTTGTAATCATCTCTCGTATGATAGAGAAGGCACATTTCATTTTCTAAAATGTAGGTCTAAATAGACTTCCGTCAGGGCTGTGTTTTGTTTCCTTCAAAGCAAGTGAAGATGGATATATATCATTCACTGTAACATGTATATAGCGATTATCCACAGCGAGAGGATCGTTTATATAACGTCTGGTGAATGTGAAGAAACGGGATTTGAAATGATCGGTCTTTGAAATCTCTTTTGGAACACCTGACGCGTCCTTTTGCCGTTCTTAACTTGTGCATTGATGTTCCCAATTTCAACATCACTGTTCTCTAAATATACGAATTTGTTCTCGAGTACAGGTATTCATCATAGGTGTGGTGGTGTTGAGTGCCATTATAATTTGAACACCGCTGTGCCCAATTATAGAATCCAATTTTATGGGAAACAACAACAGTGTGTAAAGTTATAGAATCCAAGTAGAATGAAATAAAACATTCTAATTTTGAACACCGCTGTGCCCAATTATAGAATCCAAATTTTATGAAAAAAAACAACAACAGTGTGTAAAGTTATAGAATCCAAGTAGAATGAAATAAAAAATTCTAATTTTGAACTACATTACAATCGTCTGGTCCGTCAATCAAAATTTAGCCGTCGTCCATTAAAGAATATTCGCGTCCATAATTCAAAGACCTTTTCCATAATCCATATAATAGTATTAGCACCAAATTCTAAAAGACAATTCTAGTATACATAAACATAGGCTAGTTTTATGCGGTCAACAGTATTCAATTATGATGGCAAGACATCATGATGTTCAATCCAAAATATCAAATCCGTATCGTTGATCAGTATTCTTAATCCATATGATATTCTATGCTGTTCGGGGCCCTCGGTGGCCGAGTGGTCTAAGGCGCTTCGCTGGTGACCGCTAGCCTCACACCGCTGAATGGGTACGGGCTCGAGCCCAGCTGGTCCATGTATGAAAGTTTGTCAGTTACTTGCTGAAGGGCGGTGGTTCTCTCCGGGTACTACGACTTCCCCCACCAACCAAACTGACTGTCACCATATGAGTGAAACAAACTTGAGTGTGACATTAAGCCAAATTCCCTCCCTCCCTCCTTCTATGCTGTTCTTATTTATTCAAGAACACCAAGAGAGTGTTCTAAAACTGTTACAATAAAACTTGGTGTTATAATCTGGAACATCGTTTCTAGTGTTCTGGTTTGAGTCCATTACAATTTCAATATCAGCTTCTCGTTTACAATACGAATAAATGGGAAGACTTTGAACAATGTTGTTCTTATTTATTCAAGAACACCAAAAGAGTGTTCAAAATCTATTACATTAGAACTTCCTAATGTATTCCAAAGTAGAATATTTTTGTTTAGTGTGTGCATATAGTCATAGTCATAAGAATCCAGAATATATAGGTTTGCCATAATGAGGGCACAATTAGTACCCACCATAATGGATGCACAATTAGTGCCCATTCGAATACCTATATGCTGTTGATATATTGTGTAACCAAATGCGAGAATAACAGGAGCTGTCCAGGATCATTAAAATTCTAAAATTCAGGCTTCCAAAATTCAAAAATATTTGTTCACCTAATATAAAGATGCATAATGAACATTTTAGGTTGGTGAAAAACAGGTGATATAAATATTTCCATACACATAAGAAATTATGCGTATAAAATGAAACAGCAGACAAGACTTCAGACTGAATTAGTTGTCGAGCAGTGCAGGTCAGACACAGGTTTTTGCCTAACACATGGTGACCTACCCATCAAGTAATAAACTTTCTTCAAATTCTTTAACAAATGATATTAAAAATTAAGTAAGATTTAGACTGAGTTATAAGTAATATACACTTGATTGAAGAACCAACGGACATGAATTCAGGAGAAAATCGTTCCTCGGTAGTTTTCGCTTGCTTTCTCTGTTAAAGTTTGTACCATGTCTTTTTAGATTGACCTATAATAACCCCTGAGTTACTGAGAGAATTTTTTTGAAATTATAGCACAGCGCATATTTAGTTCTACATAATGTAGAACTAAATAAAATTGCCTCATACTTATACTTATACTTATACATCTTTTCAGTTGGAGGGGTCGAGTTTTTTTCTGATTTTTTAAAAATAGACATAATTAAAGAAAATGAGGCAAGATTATTTTGTTTCAAATGTATATTGTAGGAATCTGAGAGAGACATGAATACAATAGCGATGGCGCTTGAACGCTACATTTAAGTTCAAACGATTCCCTATAAGCTTTCCAATAAATGCGATAATTCTTCTTGGCTAAGTTCACTTTGGTTTCTGACTTAAGTGCTTTCCACAAAACAGAGTTTGACGAACTCAGTCAAGCTAAATTTGCGCAAAGTTGTAAGGGGCCTTATTGTAACTCTTTTGTGAAATATGGTACAAATGATATCCGGAAGTGCAAAGTGCGCGAAAATGCAGGATGATGAATAAAAGGTGATGGATTATCGCTCACAAAGCAGACACGAGGCTGGGAAATGTAGTTCTGGTAATGTGGAGACGAGAAGGAGGCCACTTAATTAACTAATTGGTGTGTCGGTATGATGTCTCTTGTATGGACGAAGAAAATGGGATATACCGTCACAGTTCCGTCCACAATCAGAAAATACGCGCTGTAGTACAACCAGCAGATTATCCAACTATCAGTGTCAACAGCTGCAATTGACAGAATAAATCCCTGAAAGTTGGAGTGCATTTGCAAAATATTCACATGAAAAAAAAAATAATAATAATAAAAATAAATAAAAGAAAGAAATTGTCATTTTTTGAGCACAATATCTCAATGATTTTGAGAATTTTACCAGGCAATAGGAAGCCCAAGTCAATTTTGCTGCCCCCAAATCAACCTTTGATGCAACAATGCACGACCTTTTCAGAGCAGGTTTACATCAGAAAGGCAGTGACCATGCAGTGAAATGCATGAAAGTTTTGGGGCAGCAATTAATGATTACTTGGGTCAACCACATACAGCATACATATATGGAAAGTTCAAATTAAAATTTTTGTTATTTATGTGAAAATGATATGGAATAGGCAAAGCCTAGAAGTGAGTGTGGAAATTTCTTGTCCCTGCTTCTGGCTTGTCCATTGTACATTTCATATCAAGTTGACTTTGAGTATCAAATCCTGTGACAGCTCTGGAAGATACCGTACGGTCGTCAGCCTTTGACTGTTCGGACTAGGGGCCCTCGGTGGCCGAGTGGTCTAAGGCGCTTCGCTGGTGACCGCTAGCCTCACACCGCTGAACCGGCACGGGTTCGAGCCCAGCTGGTCCATGTGTGAAAGTTTGTCAGTTACTTGCCGAAGGGCGGTGGTTCTCTCCGGGTACTCCGGCTTCCTCCACCAACGAAACTGGCTGTCACCATATGAGTGAAACAAACTTGAATGTGACATTAAGCCAAATTCCCTCCCTCCATGTTCGGACTAAATCAATCCAGACCTCCGAACCGAATGGAAACCGACAGCGGACTGACGTGCGCGGTCAAGTGCTCATGACGCCAATGCAGTGGAGTCAGTTTGAAATGAACAGGCCTGTCAATCAAGTTGCGTCACCCACTGAAAATGCTGCAAGTTCGAATTGTTTATATTTGGTCAGACTTTGTGTCAGCGTATGCGTACATGGGTGTCTAGACTAAAACAACGCTGCATGGAGCACAGTGTCTGAGCCTACACTATAAATAAAAGGATCTATATGCTCAAAAAATGCCCAGAACATTTCAGTTAGTAAAAAATTGACGCTATATTGATCCAATGGCTTGCTATCGGCTCGTTTGTACCCTTACCAAAGACAACCACAACATTTGTGGTACTTTTGTATGTGGAATACATCCACAATCTTTGTATTCAAGACAAGAAATGACATACAATCAAGCGATCTCGTCGCCAAAATTCAAATAGCAGACGCTCAAAGCCAAACTCACTGCCGTGGTGTGCAGACAGTTCCATGCAAATGTTGATTGCAGGACATTACAAATTGTTTTCCATGCAACTTGAAATCTATTGATAGGTATGGATATTTGCTCATTTGTTTTAAATGCCAAGCATCCGAACTTGAGTGTTTTTGCTGTACCCATTTAAAAACATGAGTTTATAAAATCTCCGCTTGCGTAGCAACGACAACATTACCGCGGGTCCAGTTGCCGTTTTTTCAACAACAACATTTTCGTTGATCATCCTAGATCATAGGAAATGTGTAAGGCTGGCATGATCCTTATAAACATGAAACACTTTTGAAGCTATACGAAATTCATGATGTATTCATAGAATGCAAAAGACTTCTTGATCTTGATGAAGCTGACTGCATCGTCGTTGTTGTTGGAATGGCTTACTTTCACTGATCTTTTACTGAGGGAAAGAGAGAAAAAACTATATATCCAGCAAAGATACAATTTCTTCAAATCATTAAATGGTTTGGATTTTCTAAAACCCAGTTAAAGTTGATATGTTATTGAGATCAGTATTTTCCTTACATAACTTGATTTGTTGTTGTTTGAACTTGATACTGGATTAGACGACCAGTATATTGTGATTGTAGATTTAGGCTATCTTCAAAACTAATTTTAAAAGGGTCATTTGGCCAATTTATATTTATATTCTCACAAAAATTGCAGTTGTTCGATCTTGTGACAAAATTAGGCATAAACCGTATATATGTATACATAGAAATATTCAATAAACGTATTCAAACAATATGACCATTAAGCGAGTGTGATTTAATGTTGCTTAATTTCAACAATGTTTAAGTAATATCATGACGTTTGGTTCCTATTACAGGAGCCGCGGAGCACATTTGAAAGTGAGGGGCGGGGTGGGGGGGGGGGGGGCTGAACTTTATACCGGCCATGCTTAATGTTGGAGTAGTGCTATCTAAGATAGGACATATAACATTGCTGCCCCAAAAAGCGAGAGAGACTTGGTGGGGGGGGGGGGGTCCAGCCCCCGTTCCGCGGCCCCTGTATTACTTTTCACACCCGGGAACACGTTTCTTATGCACAAATTCTGTACATTAGATGCAGTACTGGTTGCTCACAAGAACCCGCTCACAATTATCATTGATTTATTACTGCAGTTTGTTTCAAATACTGGTCTTCAAACTTAATACTCCCAAACAATTTGTAGTGAGGTGGCTTAGCAAAAAGATCGTGATACGCTAGACCAAAGCACCAAAATTGGTACATCCATCACTTGAGGCATACAGAATAATATCAGAAGGGGTGCCCATTACTTTGGATCATGTGACGCCCTCTGGCCCCCAAAAGGGCATCTAAGGGAAAATATTATCAATGAATAAATAGATAGCTTACCAATAGCTTCCTTATTTTCGTTATCCTTGAGGCTAGGAAGCTGGAACTTCCCACACTATATCTTTGATTCCAGTGCTGTCAGAAAATGTAACAAAATTCAAGACGGCCTCTATGATGATGTCACAGTGAGGGTCATATTATAAAAATAAACCGTTTTATTGATGATCTTTCAGATCGATTTTTCAAACTTTTTACTTGTGCAATTTTCTTCGCCTAAATTGCCTTGTAAATTAGTAAATAGTCAGCTGATGCGATATAAGATATTATTGGACACTTTTACGTGGAAAAATACACCAATTTTGAAGAAAATACTCAAAAAAAAACAAAATTTTCAAGCTACACCACCGTGTCGTCAAATCTGAATTTACCCATGAATTCACCCGAGAATAAAATGGCCCTAATTTGATTTGTTATAAAGACACAAAATGCTAGCTCTAAACAGTTGTGAGCATAAGAGAAAACTTCACTGGGAAGAATGGGGGGGGGGGTCGAGGGTGGAGCTGAATCCATCAATAACAATTGAACACAGGATCCTTCCTATTCAGTATCATTTTTCTTACGGTGTACATGCACAACCGGCATATAATTAGAGTAATTAGAGTACACGGTTGCTGAACCATGCACATGTAAATGTAAATGTAATGGTCTTGGCACCCAGTGGAATATATTAGATGTAGCTTTAGAACCCTCTCCCAATATGCCTCTGAACCTGAAATCGTCCTAAGCACTCCTAATCATGTCAATGGCGATGGATAGAAGTATACGTGTTATTTTAATGTTGATTTTATGTTTCTGTCCCTCAGTGGGCGTTAAATGCACTTTCCGATCCCCTACCTGAGTCTTTCCACTCTCACAGATCCCTTTGGCTATCCTGAAAATGTTTGATAGCCTACTGACTAAGAAAAAAAGAAGATATTGCAGGACCCTATTTTCAACCTTGGTAATCCTTCAACCATTCTGACAAGTCCCATGAACATAGACCAGTGCTATAACATGTAAAATATATGTTGCATGTTCCCGATCCCCACTGGGTGTTAAATGCCCTTTTGCTTTCTTCTTGGTTTTAGAGTCCCTTCTCTGACCATATAGCTCTTTTAGCTATCCCGACGTAATTTCACGACTCCCAGAAAAAAACCCGGCCTCCAACAGGTGTAAGATGCCCTTTTTGGGATTTTTCTTTTTAGGTTCACCCTCACACTCTTCAGATGAATTTTCGTACCATCCCGTTTAAAACTGTGGTTATATGCGGCGGCCACAAATGAACACACAGAGACAAGTAGACACTTGTTAATTCAGTTATTCATCTCTCAAACTTGAAAGTACAAAGATTGAAATTGGAGCGGTAAGCAAGAGGTGAGAGAAATTGACGACGTCTAGCGAATAAAAAGCAACCATATGACTCAACAGGAAAGCTTCTCTCGGCACCAAACATGCAGACCCGAACGGTGGATTCTAGGACGTAGTCTTAGTGTCTCAGCCGCGCTTTTATTGTAGCAGTTCATGTGGAGATTATGAAGTATCCACAAGCACCGGCTTAAGTGGAATTAGATATGCTAGCTCGGGAGCTGTGATGACAGATTAGCTCAACAAATAACTCACCGGATGTTAATGGATGAGCATCGAGGACGTCTGATGGATTAAAAGCTTCAACATGGGGTGAACCTGGTAAATGCAAGAATACACAGAAAAACTAACCTGGTCAGCCTTGAGCATTTCCACCTTTTTTTCCTTTTTACGAGATGGAAGGCTGAATTGTCAAGTTTTACATGGATAAGTGGCGATTGTTTCCTTTTGCACAGGCGATAATGTAAACCTGATTGGTTTAGGTGGTTTCAGCCACCCCACTTCCAACTCAGAGAACTTTTCCCTGGTGCTCCAAAATGAAGAAATGTTGAGAGCTGTAACTTAGCTTATGATATTGAAGTTATTTTGAGGATGTAGCATAATACTCGGAGCAGAGCATCATGAGTAAATTAAAAATGGATGACATTAGGGTGTAACAGGAAAGTTCTGTTTTCCTCGTATTCATTCAAAATTAATGTGTTTTGTTTTCGTAAAAGTACTCAAAAATATTTTTTTCTCGAATAAATGATTATTTACTAATTAACCAGGTAGTTTCAGCGAAGAAAATTGCGCAAATGAAAAATTGGAAAAATCGGCCTGAAAAATCGTCCACAAAATGGCTTATTTTTGGAAAATGATGTCATCATGGCCGTCTTCTTGGATTTTGTGACATTTTCTGGTATCGTTTGAATCAGTGTTACAATGTGGCAAGTTTCAGCTTCCCAGACTTAAGGATAATAAAAATAACGAAGCTGTTGAGAGGCTAACTATTCTTTGAATAACAATATTGCCACCCTGATGCCCTTTTGGGGGCCAAGGGCATCACAGAGCCCAGAGCAACGGGTACCCCTTCTGGTATTTGTTCTATACATCTCAAGTGAAGAGTGCCAAGTTTGGTGCTTTGGTCCAGCGTGTCACGATCTTCCCAAAATATGGCCCTAAGCCACCTCACTATGAGCCGTCTCGGTACCCTTACCAAAGACGAATACATTTTTTCTTCCGAATATAATAGTGTTTTGTGGTAGTTTTATGGTAGTTTTGTGGTTAGAATGTATTGCGAATACAATGTTGGGATAGCAACATTACAATAACACGTGTACTTCAATCCATCGCCACTGACATGATTGGGAGTGCTTAGGACGATTTCAGGTTCAGAGGCATATTAGGGGAGGGGTCTAAAACTACATCTAATATATTCCACTGGGTGCCAAGGCCATTACATTTACATGTGCATTACTCTAAATATATGCTGGTTGTGCATGTACACCGTAAGAAAAATGATATTAAATAGGGAGGATCCTGTGTTCAATTGTCATTGGTGGATTCAGCTCCACCCTCGCCCCCCCCCCCCCCTCCTCTTCCCAATGAAGTTTTCTCTGGTGCTCGTTTAGAGTTAGCTGTTTAGAGTTAGCATTTTGCGTCTTTATAACAAATCAAATTACGGTCATTTTATTATCGGGTAAATTCATGGGTAAATTCAGATTTGACGACACGTTGGTGTAGCTTGAAAATTTTGTTTTTGGAGTAATTTCTTCCAAATTGCTGTATTTTTCCACGTAAAAGTGCCCAATAATATCTTATATCGCATCCGACGATTATTTACTAATTTACAAGGCAATTTAGACAAGAAAATTGCACAAGTAAAGAGTTTGAAAAATCGATCCCAAAAATCATCAATAAAACGGCTTATTTTCATAATATGACGTCACTGTGACATCATCATAGATGCCGTCTTGAATTTTGTTACATTTTCTGGTAGCAATGGAATCAAAGATATAGCGTGGCAAGTTTCAGCTTCCTAGCCTCAAGGATAACGAAAATAATGAAGCTATTGGTAAGCTATCATTTTTTCATTGATAATATTTTCCCTTATGATGCCTTTTGGGGGCCAGAGGGCGTCACACGATCCAAAGTAATGGGCACCCCTTCTGATATTATTCTGTATGCCTGAAGAGATGGATGTGCCAAGTTTGGTGTTTTGGTCCAGCGTATCACGATCTTTTTGCTAAACCTCCTCAATATCACCTGACTGCTTGAGAAGCTTGAAGACTGGCTCATCAATCCACAATGAGCCAAAATGACGAGGAGCTGTTGGAGTGGTCAACTACTTGATTATTTTCAATTAACATAGCACAAATCATCAATACGTACTAGAATTCCCCAACAGAATATTATACAGATTGTGTCTATCAATTTAAATTCATATGTTATAGTAAGAAATGTCTATAATAGTTGATAAAATATGTATTTTGGAATAACAATTCTCGACTTTCATTGATTCGCACACACTTTAATGGATGTATATTTACACATCTGATATCTCTAAATGTATTTAGTTTTAAACAAATTATTTTGTAAAATGTAATGAATTATTTTGTTCTGTGAAGATATTAATACATTTTTTAAATATAAAGTAAGTTTGCCTAAAAAACCAAATGTTTGGATATTCAGGGACTAATGTTAGCATAAAAATGGTCTGAAGTATATTTATTGTTCATACAATATTATCAATGGAGCAATTCAATACATTGATTTGAGAGATAAGAAGTTCTGAAAGAAAATTGCGGCTGGAGGACGCCCCATATGAACTCTCATCAAGGGAGGCCATTCGTGTGACCAGCTTAGTTGTACGAGGCGCTCGTGTTTGTTGATTGCCGAGTGCGGGAATTGAGTGCATCAAACGGTTAGTTTTTTCTCCAAAATTCCGAAAATGTGTCAAAATATCCCAAAAACTAACCTGCAGCTGACATGTAAATTGGTTCTTCCGCGACCCTATCTTCATACTACACTGATTATCGTACGTAATTAATGCTGTCAATCGTTGTTCATACATCAATTTGAATCACATAACCGTCAGCTGGTTGCATCATCATGATGACCGAGTGAGAGGACATCGTCAACAACTGAATCAAACACAACGTTGTTGAATACACAGATCACTACTACAGTACCATCACACCTGGTCAATCAGGATTCAGAGAGGGGTGCTCCTTGCCATATCGATACACCAAAATACCATTACAAAGAAATTTCAATACGTTTTCCCTCCAAAATCGAGCTGAATGTAATTGATTTTCGGCTCACTTCTGTATAATTTTCGGCGATTTGCGTAAATTTCAGCTCCTACTGCACATTTTGCTTTTTTTTATCCGCTGAAACGAGCATTATGATGGCCATCTTGAATTAATTTTTTTGGTAGGCCAACTTGAGCATGTTAAAACAGACTTAAGTCACCTCTGACCAGACTTAAACTTAAGCAAATTTGTCGCAATTTATTTGCTAAGAAAAGTTTTGGGGAATGCACCTAAGTGAATTTAGGGACTTAAGTACCATTTTTGGATTTGACTTCCGAGAAATCGACCCCAGTTGTAGTGAACAGAAGAACTAAATTATCCCTAAATTATAACTCCCTAAATGAATATCTTGCAAAAAATATATAACTTGTTTTGGTGAGTATATTTATTGCAATTGAATTGACAGGGGTCGAACATCTAATCGCTGTTGATTCGGGAACGTAAATTGGCCTGAAACGTTCATGAAGTCCCACGTCGAGTAAATAACGCCTTGATTAACTATGACGTCGTTTCCAGGCAACTAAATTCTGAAGTAAAATTAGAAGTTGTTCCTCCCAATAACGGCAACTGTGGGAATTATAATCATATATGTAATCTTCGTACAAATAACATTGATCCATATTTGATTGTTCTAACAGTACCAAAGCAACGTATACGACATGTCTGACCGGAAAATCAACTTGTTCCGCCACTGATGCTAACACATTTCCAGTTGCTGTTTGCAAATCACGCTGTGGATCCTGCGGCGGAGCAGGTATGTATCTTGGCTATTTTCGATGGATTTATAAGATATTCTATTGATCGATCCATCATTCCCCCAGCCGATAGCATTTTTTCTCATACAGTAGAATGGATTTAAAAAAAATATCCTAATCCAGTAGAATGAAATTATGAAATTTATTAGTGTTATGAGAGGAAGACAAGATGACATTATGCAAATGGCCACCATTGTCAGAGACAAGTACAAACTAACCTGCCCACAGCTCATGCTCCGTTTCACAGGCTCACTTCACTTGTGTCCCTGTTCCCTATACAGGAAGTCGATCTTTACGACGTGGCTATGACGTATACGGACACATCCCCGCACACACCACGTTGTTTGAATCCATCCGAACAATTTCTGCAGTTTTACACATGAGCAAACTACTATCATATGCTCGTCCTATACAGACGGTGGAAATATTCTTAAGATCATTCTTCTTAATGCTAGATTAACACAGGTATAATGCAGAATTGAAAAGTAATCTGAAGTTTCCGCAAATATCTCTTTTACTATATATGATCTCATTTACCGCGGTGTGCTGCTCGGGCAGGAATCCTTTTCCAACATCTGACTGGTGGCTGAGTATTGTTATGCTCCCGTGGAAAGGTTAAATGTAAACTTGTCAGAACAAATGTTGACACACGCAATGCAGAATGTACGCACTGAGAATATCTCCAGCGCTGTATGTCGGCGATCTAATATAAAAGTTATTAGTCTTCAGTATAACATTCAGAAAGAGAGTTTCTGTTCAAAATCAACAGTTCTTTCTGACTACCTACCATATTACATGCTGCGATGCTGTTTAGCAGGTCAGTATGCCCTGTATTGAGAACCGAACTACTCGAACGAGTTTTGAATCTACCGCAACTTGTAGGTCAAAGTACTAAATATGGATATCTTAATTATAATGAAATAGTTCACGGAACTATACGATGGAGATCACATGACCAAGACGAAAGCCTAAAAATAAATGTGGTAGCTTGAGAAATCTTACAGGAGGAAACCTCCCTCCAGGAAGTTAAGCGGCAGAGAAGTGTTAAATAGCTTGAAATACTTAATTTATGGGGCTTTGAACTACAACATAAAAAGGAATGTGAACTGTCACTCTTTGTGGTATTTCGAACTAACAAAACCGGATGGATTCTAATTGCAACCAGGTTTGGTTGGAAATTCAAAAAGCTTCTTTACAGTGTTTTTATTGATATACGTATTGGAGATTTATGGTTTTGTGCCACAATTCAGAATATAGCAAGGAACATAGCATTTGTTCTCTTACTCGTGGCTCACTGTCCCTTTTGACGATTTATTTCTTATTCCAGGTGCCATACAACTAGCGATCCCCATGCTGATTGGCTCAGTGCTGCTGGCTTATATCTACATCTAATGTCTGTGTCCAGGAAATGTTCAAGAAGAATCAAATACATGGCTAAAGTTTTCTTTAATATTTCGTACAGATAAAATTTTTTTATATATTTCATCCTGTGATAAAATTGCAGTATGGTGTTCTGATATTATATATCGCACGTGAGAAATAACCACAAAAGCGTTGTGGTGAGATATATTTTAAGACACTTCAATGAAAATGCTCTGGGTAAATTGTTCCATCATGCTCGTATGCTTATATTTATATAAATTTCCTCAGTACCAAACACTCACGGATTCATCATAGTTCAACATTTGCTGAGGCATTCACCTGAAGGAATTTTTCTTCTGCAGAAAAATGACACCTCAAACGGAAACCAAATCTCTTTGTTTTCGAATCAGTTATCATAATCGTATTGGGGGATATTTTCCGTGATAACTGGTGTAAATATGTTAAATATGTATCAAATTACCCTCTAGTTCAAGGAAGGGCAGTCATGCTTACATTCGTGATAAGTTTCGCAGATTCAAGTAGAAATTTGCCAGTTATCACTAGTTAAATATACTCTCCCCAACATATAAGGATAGGCATGATCGGACAAGAACGAACCACAAAGGACCTGGCACGGTTTGGCGATAATTCGCCCTTTTCCCTGTGGCGTGCAGTTTCAGTAAAAATAGAGACAGACTACAGGGCTGTCAAGTTACGGATATTTTGTAGTGATTTTTCAGATGTCAAATTTAGTCACATTTGACAAAGTGATTTTAATCAAGACGAATATTAAGGTCTATTAAAAATGTGTAACAGCCTAGATCAGTATAAGATTATATATCGATTACAAGTAAACATTCATTGTAACCTCACACGCTGTCTGATTGGTGGGAATTTTCTAAAATATTTACAATAGATCAACCACATTCTGCGTATGTTCCTGCCAACTGTGGAGAAAGAAACACGACAAAGGCAGATTCCGTCTAATTAATCGAGACATTAGGTGGTTGTGATAGTGCTGGAGATGCTAAATCATATTTATAGCATAAAACGCTTTTACCGCCTCTGACCTAATTTCCCACGTCGTGTGCACTGAAAGATCTCTAGCGACTGATGTTCTACTTGTTTCTTTTATGTTTCGCTATGATAAGGTGATTGGGTGTAGGGGTCCAATATCAACGCCGAATGCAGAGTGTATTAGGCCCTTTCAGCAGATGTTTTCGGGCTAATGCCAACAAAAACTACCTAAAAAGATATGCTATGTGTGCCTCGAAATTCGAAATTCATTATTTTGAACAACTAATCTTTTTAAATTACATGCAGATGTTGGTAAACTTGCTGAAATGTTGCGTGCCAGAATATCGTACTCACTATTTTGTGCCTGAATGACGCGTGTCGAACTGTCGCGTGCCGATATGTCACTAACCGAAGTGTCGTGGATTCAACATATATATGCAAACAAAATATGTAATTTGATTGTTTCTTTACTTACATTGTTTTACATTGTTAAACTCTTTTGTGATATTTTCTTTATTTGAACAACTTTACAGTTTGTATACATATAGCTCTTTGTAACTCTGAATAAACAAATTTCTAAGCTGAAAATATGCCTATTGTCATTTCTGGATAGTGATACAAGTAAACTTGGGTACTATTTATTGACTAGTACCGCCTATGTCGCCACACTTAAATACGGCGACCCAAGATCACCAGCTCACTAAGTTCGGGTCACATATTGTACACCATGTTAAGGTCTCCTGTGGATCGAAATAAGAGCATAATTTTATACTTATGTACACAAGTTTTCATGTATTCGAAGAAGTGTCATTATACTCGAATAGTTGAAAATATAGTACATATGTATGCAATTATTCCAGCTATCACCAGTTCAAAAATTCGGGACCAGTCATTCAGCGACTCATAACAGCGTCCCTAGCAGCGCCCCCTGGCGGCAATATGCCAAGATACAGAGCATGACATCCTCTCTTGCTATACAGAGTTTGGAGTTCAAAGTACTCATAATAAAAAAATACAGATTTTCATATCTGAGGAAATAATTGCTGGTCTCCACGAATAATGAACTGCGAACTGCGAACCGCGGTCTAACTTTATGAACGCGCTTTTATGCTGAAGTTCCGAAGAAAGATGGTACGGAGTACAGCAAATCTGGTCTCTCGAGCCCTCCATATAACAGGGAATTTAACATCATCCCATGACCGGCCGTTCCAGGCAGCCAATCAAGTGTTCAGTAGTGTTGTCAAACAGATGAAGCGAGAGGGAAAAGACATCACCGTTCACAAAACCCCGATCGGTCCAGGAGATATGGTCAAACTTCGCCATTCCAACAAGCGTAGTCCCCACACGCCGTGAGGACTCTTACGCAAAGTTTGGTTCGACATTATGTTACACTTCGGTAGGCGTGGCCAGGAAGGCCTGCGAGATCTGAGGAAGCGTCATTTCATCCTCATAACAGATGACGAAAATAGGTCCTACTATACAATCTCGATCAAAGGAAAGATAAAACACATATCGGCCTAAACAAACGAGAAACCCAGAAAGATTGTATGTATGCGGTTCCCGATGACCCACTTTGCCCTGTTGCTTCCTTGACAAAGTATCTGTGCAAATTAGATCCAGGGAGTGAAGCTTTGTTCTCATACCTCATCAAATCATGAATTCTATCTGATAGTGATGCCGTATGGTACACTAAAAAACCCATAGGCCACAATCGCTTCGATACATTAATGAAGGAAATATCTCAACTGGCCGGTCTTTCCAAGTCCTACACTAATCACTGTCTGAAGGCCAGTGCTGCGACAGTGCTGTGGCGGAACGGGGCACCAGTTCAGGGTATAGTGTCGGTGACAGGTCACAGAAATGCAGCAAGTTTGCGGTCTTATGTTAGCGGTCCGTGTAACAAACAGCGCGAAGAATATTCGCACATCCTCCACTCTGCAAGTTCAAATGCACGACCGAAAGAATCGGGAACATATTCACTGGGGTCAGCTCTTCAAATTACTCAGCATCCTGGGCCCAGTGGGTCAGCTCTTCAAATTACTCAGCATCCTGGGCCCAGTGGGTCAGCTCTTCGAATTACTCAACATCCTGGGCCATGTGGGTCAGCGCTTCAAATTACTCAGCATCCTGGTCCAGTGGGTCAGCTCTTCAAATTACTCAGCATCCTGGTCCAGTGGGTCAGCTCTTCAAATTACTCAACATCCTGGGCCCAGTGGGTCAGCTCTTCAAATTACTCAGCATCCTGGGCCCAGTGGGTCAGCTCTTCAAATTACTCAGCATCCTGGTCCAGTGGGGTAGCTCTTCAAATTACTCAGCATCCTGGGCCCAGTGGTCAGCTCTTCAAATTACTCAGCATCCTGGGCCCAGTGGGTCAGCTGAGGCTGGTCAGTCTGAAAAGACGGATATGTTGTCATCCATGGGTCACAATTCACATTCGACTTCGTCTGGGTTTTCTTGTGGTTTATTCAGTGGGGCACAGTTTTTTGGCGGTATATTCAATTTTAATATGCAGTGAAACACAAAACTCAACTGAAGTAGGCCTACCATACATTTCTCAGTTCCAGGTTTGAACATCTGGTCGCTCTTCGAGCTGTGTTCGCCCGTATCGTTTACAAACATTTGACAGAACATTCTTTCTTCTCGATTTTGAATTTTGCGCGAAACGTACCGTACAGTACACGATCTATTTGGATTATGCAGGCATGTATGCATAGTTCTCTAATTGAAAGTTTTTGAGTGCGTGTTGAATGCAGAGTTATTAGATTTAATTTCGGGTAAAATTATTGCCCGCTACAGAAATAAATTGGTAACTTAACTTATACACATCTTTGTTATTCTTGTTAACTTATTAAGTTATGAAATGAAATGAGCACCACATGATCTAATGAAAACATTTTCGGCGACATTTAATATTCACAACAGAATGAACAATCACACCGGTACTTACCATAAATTTGTCAGCGTATGTAATCCAATCCAATCAGTACGTCTGTACGTTCTAGATGTAAACTATCGTAGAAATCCAGGCAGGCGCCGGTTTTGCAGCGACATTCATTCCTCACAGTACCTGACCGACTGGGGCATGCACTAGCTATCTCGCTTGTGAATAAAAAAAGGTAAAGGGTTCAACCGTTGCTGCACGCACAAGCCAGGCAACAGTGCTTGTTTTTGCGGCGGGGGTAAAATGTACCAGGCGCGCGCAGGGATAATCAGTTTTGCGCATTTGTTGATTATTTCTACATTCAAATATATCTCCTGGTTAGAATTGGATTCAAAACCTTCGTATCAGTATTTGTTGTGTAATAATTTACCGCTGGGACGTCTTTCATCCCTCGTTTTTACTCGGGATGAAAGACGTCACAGCGGTAAATTATTACACAACAAATACCTCTATGTCAGTTGTAAACCTTTAAGTAAGCCTAAAAACGGCCGACCATGGACACAAATTGCTATGTCATTGTTACAAATGGATAACCAGGATAATTTTTTTTCACCGGGACTTTGGATATTAAAGGTCATGTTGGCGTCACTTTTGGGGTCAAATAAGGTCAAAATTGACCTTCTGAACTGATCCATCGTGATGTTTGTTACCAATGGGTAGCCACGATTAAGATATTTAAGGTAGTGAAAGATTTTAGCGCAGATAGGGATATCAAGTTCACTATTGGAATTGGGGTCATATTAGAGTCAGTTTAAGGTGAAATGAGGTAAAAAATGAGAGATTTGTTTTCATTTCATATAAATTGTGCAGTTTTTTCATTACGTTTGTGTGCAGTAAGGATATAACTTTGTCAATTTTAGGTCATTCTGAGGCCATTTCAAGATGAAATAATATCTAGAGATGGCCAAGGTTTTAAAACACTTAAAAACATTTTTATGGCATTCTTTGTAAAACAAGTGGGTTTCCACGCTAATTTAGTTCTACGGTGTGAATTTTAGGTAATTGTCATTCACTTCATATTTCTGGCACAGTGGGTATCCTTGCTCAATTAGTTCGACATGGGGCGAAGTTCAGGCTTGGGTTGGATAAATTTCATTTAGGCCAACATCTGGGTAAAGGTTGCTTTTGATCACGTTTGTAGGGTGTTGTTCGTGGAGAAAGGCTATCCATTCTGAATTATGCATAGGTGGGGTAGGTATCGAAGTAAGGGAGAAGGTTACCATTTTAGGTCATTCAGGATAGAGTTCAGGGGCAGATGTGATCCAGTAAAAAGAAGGAACAGTACATGTATATCCGTGATGAACAGCATGATGATGTTTTATTTGAGATAAAGTTCATGTTTGGGATGAATGCAAAGCTTGGGGGATCAAAAGAGGTAGAAATTAAAATAATATAGCTCTCTAACGCACTTTAATCGCGTTTAGATTTTTAGTCATGCTAAATTTGTGATGATATGGTTTCAGAATAGGAACGGATATCACGCAACAATTACCATTTAAGGTGCTAAATGTTAAAGCTCGTGATCAGCGTCCTGGTCCAGTGGGTCAGCTCTTCAAATTACTCAGCATCCTGGTCCAGTGGGTCAGCTCTTCAAATTACTCAGCATCCTGGGCCCAGTGGGTCAGCTCTTCAAATTACTCAGCATCCTGGTCCAGTGGGGTAGCTCTTCAAATTACTCAGCATCCTGGGCCCAGTGGTCAGCTCTTCAAGTTACTCAGCATCCTGGGCCCAGTGGGTCAGCTGAGGCTGGTCAGTCTGAAAAGACGGATATGTTGTCATCCATGGGTCACAATTCACATTCGACTTCGTCTGGGTTTTCTTGTGGTCTATTCAGTGGGGCACAGTTTTTTGGCGGTATATTCAATTTTAATATGCAGTGAAACACAAAACTCAACTGAAGTAGGCCTACCATACATTTCTCAGTTCCAGGTTTGAACATCTGGTCGCTCTTCGAGCTGTGTTCGCCCGTATCGTTTACAAACATTTGACAGAACATTCTTTCTTCTCGATTTTGAATTTTGCGCGAAACGTACCGTACAGTACACGATCTATTTGGATTATGCAGGCATGTATGCATAGTTCTCTAATTGAAAGTTTTTGAGTGCGTGTTGAATGCAGTGTTATTAGATTTAATTTCGGGTAAAATTATTGCCCGCTACAGAAATAAATTGGTAACTTAACTTATACACATCTTTGTTATTCTTGTTAACTTATTAAGTTATGAAATGAAATGAGCACCACATGATCTAATGAAAACATTTTCGGCGACATTTAATATTCATAACAGAATGAACAATCACACCGGTACTTACCATAAATTTGTCAGCGTATGTAATCCAATCCAATCAGTACGTCTGTACGTTCTAGATGTAAACTATCGTAGAAATCCAGGCAGGCGCCGGTTTTGCAGCGACATTCATTCCTCACAGTACCTGACCGACTGGGGCATGCACTAGCTATCTCGCTTGTGAAAAAAAAAAGGTAAAGGGTTCAACCGTTGCTGCACGCACAAGCCAGCCAACAGTGCTTGTTTTTGCGGCGGGGGTAAAATGTACCAGGCGCGCGCAGGGATAATCAGTTTTGCGCATTTGTTGATTATTTCTACATTCAAATATATCTCCTGGTTAGAATTGGATTCAAAACCTTCGTATCAGTATTTGTTGTGTAATAATTTACCGCTGGGACGTCTTTCATCCCTCGTTTTTACTCGGGATGAAAGACGTCACAGCGGTAAATTATTACACAACAAATACCTCTATGTCAGTTGTAAACCTTTAAGTAAGCCTAAAAACGGCCGACCATGGACACAAATTGTTATGTCATTGTTACAAATGGATAACCAGGATAATTTTTTTTCACCGGGACTTTGGATATTAAAGGTCATGTTGGCGTCACTTTTGGGGTCAAATAAGGTCAAAATTGACCTTCTGAACTGATCCATCGTGATGTTTGTTACCAATGGGTAGCCACGATTAAGATATTTAAGGTAGTGAAAGATTTTAGCGCAGATAGGGATATCACGTTCACTATTGGAATTGGGGTCATATTAGAGTCAGTTTAAGGTGAAATGAGGTAAAAAATGAGGGATTTGTTTTCATTTCATATAAATTGTGCAGTTTTTTCATTACGTTTGTGTGCAGTAAGGATATAACTTTGTCAATTTTAGGTCATTCTGAGGCCATTTCAAGATGAAATAATATCTAGAGATGGCCAAGGTTTTAAAACACTTAAAAACATTTTTATGGCATTCTTTGTAAAACAAGTGGGTTTCCACGCTAATTTAGTTCTACGGTGTGAATTTTAGGTAATTGTCATTCACTTCATATTTCTGGCACAGTGGGTATCCTTGCTCAATTAGTTCGACATGGGGCGAAGTTCAGGCTTGGGTTGGATAAATTTCATTTAGGCCAACATCTGGGTAAAGGTTGCTTTTAATCACATTTGTAGGGTGTTGTTCGTGGAGAAAGGCTATCCATTCTGAATTATACATAGGTGGGGTAGGTATCGAAGTAAAGGAGAAGGTTACCATTTTAGGTCATTCAGGATAGAGTTCAGGGGCAGATGTGATCCAGTAAAAAGAAGGAAGAGTACATGTATATCCGTGATGAACAGCATGATGATGTTTTATTTGAGATAAAGTTCATGTTTGGGATGAATGCAAAGCTTGGGGAATCAAAAGAGGTAGAAATTAAAATAATATAGCTCTCTAACGCACTTTAATCGCGTTTAGATTTTTAGTCATGCTAAATTTGTGATGATATGGTTTCAGAATAGGAACGGATATCACGCAACAATTACCATTTAAGGTGCTAAATGTTAAAGCTCGTGATCAGCGTCCTGGTCCAGTGGGTCAGCTCTTCAAATTACTCAGCATCCTGGTCCAGTGGGTCAGCTCTTCAAATTACTCAGCATCCTGGGATCAGTGGGTCAGCTCTTCAAATTACTCAGCATCCTGGGCCCAGTGGGTCAGCTCTTCAAATTACTCAGCATCCTGGTCCAGTGGGGTAGCTCTTCAAATTACTCAGCATCCTGGGCCCAGTGGTCAGCTCTTCAAATTACTCAGCATCCTGGGCCCAGTGGGTCAGCTGAGGCTGGTCAGTCTGAAAAGACGGATATGTTGTCATCCATGGGTCACAATTCACATTCGACTTCGTCTGGGTTTTCTTGTGGTCTATTCAGTGGGGCACAGTTTTTTGGCGGTATATTCAATTTTAATATGCAGTGAAACACAAAACTCAACTGAAGTAGGCCTACCATACATTTCTCAGTTCCAGGTTTGAACATCTGGTCGCTCTTCGAGCTGTGTTCGCCCGTATCGTTTACAAACATTTGACAGAACATTCTTTCTTCTCGATTTTGAATTTTGCGCGAAACGTACCGTACAGTACACGATCTATTTGGATTATGCAGGCATGTATGCATAGTTCTCTAATTGAAAGTTTTTGAGTGCGTGTTGAATGCAGAGTTATTAGATTTAATTTCGGGTAAAATTATTGCCCGCTACAGAAATAAATTGGTAACTTAACTTATACACATCTTTGTTATTCTTGTTAACTTATTAAGTTATGAAATGAAATGAGCACCACATGATCTAATGAAAACATTTTCGGCGACATTTAATATTCACAACAGAATGAACAATCACACCGGTACTTACCATAAATTTGTCAGCGTATGTAATCCAATCCAATCAGTACGTCTGTACGTTCTAGATGTAAACTATCGTAGAAATCCAGGCAGGCGCCGGTTTTGCAGCGACATTCATTCCTCACAGTACCTGACCGACTGGGGCATGCACTAGCTATCTCGCTTGTGAATAAAAAAAGGTAAAGGGTTCAACCGTTGCTGCACGCACAAGCCAGGCAACAGTGCTTGTTTTTGCGGCGGGGGTAAAATGTACCAGGCGCGCGCATGGATAATCAGTTTTGCGCATTTGTTGATTATTTCTACATTCAAATATATCTCCTGGTTAGAATTGGATTCAAAACCTTCGTATCAGTATTTGTTGTGTAATAATTTACCGCTGGGACGTCTTTCATCCCTCGTTTTTACTCGGGATGAAAGACGTCACAGCGGTAAATTATTACACAACAAATACCTCTATGTCAGTTGTAAACCTTTAAGTAAGCCTAAAAACGGCCGACCATGGACACAAATTGCTATGTCATTGTTACAAATGGATAACCAGGATAATTTTTTTTCACCGGGACTTTGGATATTAAAGGTCATGTTGGCGTCACTTTTGGGGTCAAATAAGGTCAAAATTGACCTTCTGAACTGATCCATCGTGATGTTTGTTACCAATGGGTAGCCACGATTAAGATATTTAAGGTAGTGAAAGATTTTAGCGCAGATAGGGATATCACGTTCATTATTGGAATTGGGGTCATATTAGAGTCAGTTTAAGGTGAAATGAGGTAAAAAATGAGGGATTTGTTTTCATTTCATATAAATTGTGCAGTTTTTTCATTACGTTTGTGTGCAGTAAGGATATAACTTTGTCAATTTTAGGTCATTCTGAGGCCATTTCAAGATGAAATAATATCTAGAGATGGCCAAGGTTTTAAAACACTTAAAAACATTTTTATGGCATTCTTTGTAAAACAAGTGGGTTTCCACGCTAATTTAGTTCTACGGTGTGAATTTTAGGTAATTGTCATTCACTTCATATTTCTGGCACAGTGGGTATCCTTGCTCAATTAGTTCGACATGGGGCGAAGTTCAAGCTTGGGTAGGATAAATTTCATTTAGGCCAACATCTGGGTAAAGGTTGCTTTTAATCACATTTGTAGGGTGTTGTTCGTGGAGAAAGGCTATCCATTCTGAATTATGCATAGGTGGGGTAGGTATCGAAGTAAGGGAGAAGGTTACCATTTTAGGTCATTCAGGATACACTGTAAAAACGCTGAGTAAACGTTCAACCATAAAGTGGATGTAACTCGGTTGCAACCATAAACTGGTTCAACGTAGCACCAAGCAAAGTTCAATGTTGAACTGAAATGAGGTTAAACGTTCAACACGAAAAGGTGTAACGTTGAACTGAAAGGTAAACGTTGAACCAGTTTCTGGTTCAACGTTTAACCATGGAAAACCCTGAACCAAAATTTGGTGTTACCTGTAACCAATTACTGGTTCAACGTATAACCAGATTCAGGTTCAATGTTTTCTCAGAAATGGGTTCAACGTACAACCACATCAAGGTTAAACGTACAACCACATCAAGGTTTAACGTTGAACTGAAATGAGGTTAAACGTTCAACCACGAAAAGGTGTAACGTTGAACTGAAAGGTAAACTGGTTCAACGTTTAACCATGGAAAACCCTGAACCAAAATTTGGTGTTACCTATAACCAATTACTGGTTCAACGTATAACCAGATTCAGGTTCAATGTTTTCTCAGAAATAGGTTCAACGTACAACCACATCAAGGTTAAACGTACAACCACATCAAGGTTAAACGTACAACCACATCAAGGTTTAACGTTCATCCAGATGCAGATTTAAATGAAATCTGCACCGGATTGTTGTGGTGCAAATTGTACATGTATTTGCAGATTTAGTTAAATTTTAAATTCTTGCAAATACATCGGAACCATATGAGCAACCAAGTTACATCCCAGTGTTATTTCTTGCAGTCATCGGTGAAAAGTATATCAACCTGTAAGAAAGTGAAGGATATTTCAGAACATACATCAACAAATACACACTAATTGAAATAAAATTCATATATTTAAATCATATTCGGATATAATCTAATAACAGATCTGATTTCTAACAGTACGAATACCTAGCTTCATCTATATACAAGAGTTCATGTGAAATCGATATCTTTGCATATTTGTATCCCAAATCTGACGCCAGGGGGCGCTGCTTGGGGTGCGGCTATGAGTCGCTGGATGACGAATAAGGAACCGTGAACCGCGGTCTAACTTTATGAATGCTCTAAATAAACACTAGACTATTTGCAATCAAATGAACAACTAAAGATATGAAAAGCTATAATGTAAACATTGAATTCTACCAATTCATGAATCACAGAAACCACAAGTAACAGGGGTTACAATAATGGGGAAGGGAGTCTGGGGAGGTTTAGTAACATCCAAGATGGTACCAACTACAATAAGTTTGATGCCTCCTTTTCAACTGATGTTAGACTCATAACACTCCTCATCTAAGGAATGAAAACTTCAAGATGCAAAATGATTATCATGATTATTATTAACTTTTTTAGCTTACTGCTGTATGATGAAATATTACTGTATACATATGGCATAATTGTCTGTTAATATCACTGATCTGAAATATTTGAGTGAGCAAGTTAATTGCATTTTATCACAGTTTAGTTTTGGGACCTACATACATAGTTTATGTGTGTCCAACCTTCCTACACATAGTATAGGTGATCGGACTTCACACAGCGACCTATTCTGGGTACATGTTATATCACTGATTTGAGTGAGCTAGTTAATTGCATTTTATCACAGATTAGTTATGGGACCTACATACATAGTTTATGTGTGTCCAACCTTCCTACACATAGTATAGGTGATCGGACTTCACACAGCGACCTACGTATTCTGAGTACATGTTATATCACTGATTTGAGTGAGCTAGTTAATTGCATTTTATCACAGATTAGTTATGGGACCTACATACATAGTTTATGTGTGTCCAACCTTCCTGCACATAGTATAGGTGATCGGACTTCACACAGCGACCTATGTATTCTGAGTACATGTAATATCAATGATTTGAGTGAGCTAGTTAATTGCATTTTATCACATATTAGTTGGGACCTATATACATAGTTTATGTGTGTCCAACCTTCCTACACAGAGTATAGGTTATCGGACTTCAAACAGCGACCTATGTATTCAGAGTACATGTATTTAACATCACTGATCTGGGATAATTGAGAGAATTATGGACCTACATACATAATTTATTTGTGTCCAACCTTCCTACACAGAGTACAGGTGATCGGACTTCACACAGCGACCTATGTATTCCGAGTACATGTATTGTAATATCACTGATCTGGGATATTTGAGTGAGATAGTTAACTGCATTTTATCAGATTAGTTATGGGACCTACATACATAGTTTTTGTGTGTCCAACCTTCCTACACATAGCATGGGTGATCGGACTTCACACAGCGACCTATGTATTCTGAGTACATGTTATATCACTGATTTGAGTGAGGTGGTTAATTGCATTTTATCACAGATTAGTTATGGGACCTACATACATAGTTTATGTGTGTCCAACCTTCCTACACATAGTATAGGTGATCGGACTTCACACAGCGACCCATGTATTCCGAGTACATGTAATATCACTGATTTGAGTGAGCTAGTTAATTGCATTTTATCACAGATTAGTTATGGGACCTACATACATAGTTTATGTGTGTCCAACCTTCCTACACATAGTATAGGTGATCGGAGTTCACACAGCGACCTATGTATTCTGAGTACATGTAATATCACTGACTTGAGTGAGCTAGTTAATTGCATTTTATCACAGATTAGTTTTGGGACCTACATACATAGTTTATGTGTGTCCAACCTTCCTACACATAGTATAGGTGATCGGACTTCACACAGCGACCTATGTATTCTGAGTACATGTAATATCAATGATTTGAGTACATGTAATATCACTGATTTGAGTGAGCTAGTTAATTGCATTTTATCACAGATTAGTTATGGGACCTACATACATAGTTTATGTGTGTCCAACATTCCTACACATAGTATTGGTGATCGGACTTCACACAGCGACCTATGTATTCTGAGTACATGTTATATCACTGATTTGAGTGAGCTAGTTAATTGCATTTTATCACAGATTAGTTTTGGGACCTACATACATAGTTTATGTGTGTCCAACCTTCCTACACATAGTATAGGTGATCGGACTTCACACAGCGACCTATGTATTCTGAGTACATGTAATATCAATGATTTGAGTGAGCTAGCTAATTGCATTTTATCACATATTAGTTGGGGCCTATATACATAGTTTATGTGTGTCCAACCTTCCTACACAGAGTATAGGTGATCGGACTTCACACAGCGACCTATGTATTCCGAGTACATGTATTTAGCATCACTGATCTGGGATAATTGAGAGAATTATTTAATTGCATTTTATCACAGTTTAGTAATGGGACATACTTACATAGTTTATGTGTGTCCAACCTATCACTGATCAGGGATATTTGAGAGAGCCAGATAATTGCACATTATCACAGTTTAGTTTGAGTGAGCTAGCTAATTGCATTTTATCAAAGTTTAGTTATGGGACCTAAATACACAGTTGAAGTGTGTAAGACCTTCCTACAAAGAGTATAAGTGGTCAGAATTCACACAGTGACTTATGTACCCGAGTCAAATTATATTACACAATGTATTAATGATCTGGGACATACAGAGTCATAATATGGTAAATACAAATTTATATCCACCTTCCTGTACAGAGTACATGTAAAGGTGGTCAGACTTCACACATTGACTTTTGTATCTGAAGTCAATTATTCGTCATGTATCGATGATTTGTGATATATCGAGTGTTGCATTGTTTTCTTGTATTCAACATCACAGTTAATTCATAGTAAACAACACCCTTGTCTTCTCATCTACATGTAGCTGCAGAGTGTTATGTTGGGCCATCTGCTTCAACAGATGAGAGGGCTAAAGGTATATGCACATTGTTCATCATTCTATCACAGTAATGAGACTTTGTATGCATACGATGGTGTCACTTTTCTATCACCAGTAGTATGCCGGCCATTGTGGTTGATTTTTTTGTAAGGGTGTTCAGGAATGGTGAAGATTCAACACAGTTCCATTTTGTTCCTCTTCTATATGTAATATGGTACCACAGCTTTAGCCTGAATATTTGTTGTATCACATTACCATTTCATCTTTTCTGTCACATCCAATGATACCGGTAGCCATTATCTTGTGATGCAGGTATGTCAGAGACCAATTATTTCACATAGTCCAAGTTATGAAATAATGCACACACTTCCACCATCATCCGAAACCCTGTAATGTATCATCCGAAACCCTGTAATGTAATGATCTGCACTGTGACGTGTCTCTGATCTTTCTTGCAAGCAGTTGGTCCTATTAAACAAATAAAGAATTGTGCAATATAATTTGTCTTCACTATCCTGTCAATATAAGCTTACATTTGTAAGTACCATTCTACAGGAGTTGAAATGTTTGTAAAACTTTACATGTCCCAGGTGACAAGGGACTATTTTTTTTTACTTGTCACCTTGTTGACAGTAGTTGTCTCAAAATATTACCAAGTTTTGACTTCCTTATATAACCGTGTTCTAATTTTTCATGAAATAGAACAACAAATTAGATTCAGACTTTGTTCTGTTATTCTTTTAGTGTATTTATTTGGGTAGTAGAATACACAGACAGACAGACTACACCATGTATACAGACAAATTACCATTTTGATTGGGTTAGGTGAAGGAAAGTAATTAGGATAATCAGCGTCGTCTGCCGATTTTTGTAATTTGTCCCCGAGTTTTGCAATACACAGAAAATTTATCGTACAGCTTTAAAACTTCACACAGTATATAAACTAAAAAAAAATTCCCCCATATGTAATTAATCTGGGAATTGACGAAAATCACCAATACCTACCATGTTATTTTGGGGCTACGATGACATTGACCTGCCAATGTTATATAACATGCAGACTTGGTGTCATGGCGTCAAAAAATAACCTACAAATCTCCCATCTAATTGCTGTTTTCGCGATTTGTTGAGAACTACTGGAAGGATTTTCTTGATACTTTGGAATAAAATTAGTACTTTTTATTTTATTTCCTGTGTGAAGTTTCAATATCCCCCGATCAATTGTCTCCGAAATACCGCCGGATATATTATCTGTGACAGACAGTAGAACCAGTATTTTTACAAGGGAAAGAATGTTTTCAATATCATGTGAGTCACTCTTTCGACGGATAATTTTTGGCAAGAAATTCTTGATTGTTCTGCCTTCTTGTGACTGGGATTTCATTCCGACGTTTCAGAAAACGATCCATATTACTGTCGAAGAATAGTTGCCACTACCGCTCTATTCAACCAAAATGACAGAACCACCATGACCAAACGTGTTATCGCTAGGCTGCATTCAGATTCTATCAGCTACACTGATTGGCTGGATGGAGTTTTAGACTAATGAAATCGCGCGTACCATAATCACTCGACTTGTCACAAGGTTATTTTCTATCTTCGCGCACAGGAGAGCGGTTTTCAAAACGACAGTGACAACAACGACATCAGTCATACGGGCCATGAAATCACGTAAATTTTATCAACTTCGAGGCCTGCGGAAACTATGCTACACACATTGTTTTGTTAGGCGAAGTATATATCTGTTACAAATAAAAACGGCACTTTATGGCTTTGTTGTCGCAGGCGACAAGTCATTTTTCTTCTAACTTGTCACTTGCGAAAATCACTGGTCATCGACAAGCGTTATTTCGAGCGCTGATTCTATAAAATCTGAACTCATCAACTGTACATTGAGCCATCTGCAGATGAAGCCTTGATGACCCCCCCCACTCACCAACAGAGTGGCAAAATTATTCATTCTTGTTGCTGGTTTTAGTATGGTCTATGAGCATCATATATCTGATTATTAGCATTGAAAATGACAGATTATTCCTTACTCTTCAATCGCGATAAAATCCATTACAAGATGATGATGTTCACTCTGTGGGAGCCATATACACTGTCGCCTCCTTCATCTTCCTCCAACAGTCAGACTCAAACAAATGGCTTCTGTCTGACCTTCTCCCTGTTACACATTCTGTAGGAGAAAATATTAAATGGAGTAAGATCTAATATAACTAATTTATTCATAAAGGTTGGGGGAAATATCCCGATTTTCATGACAAGCACTCACTCACTCAGCCCCTCGCAACCCCTGGCAATTTCTCATGCCACCACCCTGCCTCGGGAATATCTCATGAAATCAATCCCACATGGTCTTGCCACATAAAAATAGTATATATTTTCAACACCCCCCCCCCCACTCCTCCCCAACACACACACTTTACCACCATGCCCCCTTATCTGGATTGGAAAAAAAATCATAATTACTAACATGGATATTATAGTATACTAATTTGGTAGCTACCACCCTATGTTGCATGTTTGTAAATCTCATCCATTTGCCTCTTGACCCCCCCTCCCCCCTAACTGGATGTGTGTAGTGGGCATGGTGGGGGGGGGGTTATGTAGTGGGCATGCTGGGGGTGGTGGGTTATAGGGTAATACATGGTACAGCTATGATGTATCATTTATCAAGTCTTATCAATGACTTCTCAAATTTCCTTTGATTGTGTCCTTGTAATGTATTCACTTACTACTTGTCATCCATCA